>NQII01002292.1:238527-369214 GCA_002778355.1 Clitarchus hookeri
TTCCCATAATCGGTGTTAACAAGTTTTCCGAATGTGCTTCATTCTCACCTGCCCCTCGCTGCCTCCTTTCTCACTGCTGCTTCTGCTGCTGTGGGCAGTCGACTCTCAGGTACCCCCGGCTGTCCACATGAACAACACTCCGACAGTTTGGGTGGGGGCGGCGATACTCTGTAGCATGTATCCTGAAAGCAATGTCCCTCATGGTCGTCTTCTACTCCTTCAGTCTCTTCGTTATTCTGTCTTCGTCGTCTTCGTTCGGCGTCACTGTTCATACCAGATGTCGGGGTGCGACTCACTGTATTGTTGACTCCACCTCCAATGCTCGTGCAAGGGCGACCTGCATTTTGTAGGGTGCAACCAGATGTACTGCTTGCCGTACCTCTGTGTCGGCGATGACATCGATGAAGAAGCTGACAGCAATGATATCGGGTGCCTCTTTGAAGCATTTTTATAGACAATTTGATTTCAGTTTATTCACAAACCTATTACTTACAGCATTAATCCATCTAACTCAACTATTATTCTTTTCATTTCTCAATAAGCACAATATTTTATGTAAATTTTTACTATAATGAACGTCCTTCTTGATGTCTCTGTTTTGGTTATTGTCAATTAACTCGTGCTCATCATTAACACACTGACAGTCTGTATGTTGCCATCACTTTTAATGTCTGTCACTCACGCGCCCAGTTCAATAGTCCAGCCTGCCAGTCGTACTCTTCACTTCGCCGATGCTCGCAGTCTCAGATTTTCCTCCCGCTGGTCACTTATTTCGCCGCTCGTTTCGCTCGTCCGTCGTCTATCGCCAAAACTCCAGCCAGTCATCCACTCATCAACTCATCAACTCCCGGTCCGACGTCCCGCCGCACTATTTATTCTCCGATGGCCTTGATCTGGAAAATTCAACGCACCCCGAGTTGTGCTGACAGAAACTAAAGCAGTAAATCACTAGAAAATGCTTCAGATAGATGCAAACACTGAATACAATCATGGTCAACAGCGCGCGCCGCAAATAAGATTGTGTCGACTCGCTTTTCTGTAACAGATACGTGATACTCGGTTTATCGTTCGCCTGTTAAACAAAACATCCCTTGTGTCTCGCCGCCGCTATCATGTAACTGCTCTGTCCTTCACTCTCACTCGCTCGCGCGGGACAAAGCAGCGAGCGCGCAACGGTGTTATTACATCACTTGCATGGAGTAGCCTTCGTCTTCCGAACTGTCACGTCACAATAGGTTCCATAATTTGTTCATATTAGCAGGTTAATATCATGATTTTATTTATTTTGTTTAAAAATCAAATATACCCTTCTTCCGAATTATAGGACTGTAGATAACTATTACTTTTGCGTCTCAGCACACTTACGTCAACACAATCACAACTGAAAATAGGGATATTCTAGTAAGTGATGACATTTTAATTCTCCTGTTACTGCCACGTTCAATGATTTTCTTGTTAACATTCTTTGAGTGATAATTTCCATGTGTATCAAGCTTTATTGCGTCAAAATATTTATGCATAAGTTCTTAAGCGTGACTAGGTTCGTAAAAGTTGAAGTTCTTGGTTAAATAAAAGAGATCAATTTGATTTCCTAATTTGTTTACAATACTACCCTAATCGATATAGCATTGACGTTCACAATGTACTACCACCTCCTATAATACAATCCTCAGCGCAAACGATGAACAATTACTTAATGTTTTATTACATTACTTATTTAAATGATTAAATTGGTTATATGAACAAACATTGCCAAGTCCAATACTTAGACCAATCAGAGTCCACCAGTCGCATCAGTCACTCAAGAACTACTTCGGCTTCCTCCACGACTCTTAGGTAAATCACAAGCTCAACTACGCTCGTCTGGGAGCACCTCGATAACACCTTGCTGTCGCTTCTGGCACACATGTCGCTAAATCCGCGTCACCAACAACCGCTCTATCTCGCAGGATCGCCAGGGACACTCGCCAATCACTGTCATCCGCACTCTCAGAAACTACATCGTCGAGGTAAAGTACATAATTTTTACGTGCGCTAAACAGAAACGTAACCGGGGAATGAGGGGTTAGATAGATACCCCCCTCCCCCTAAAATCATCCAAACAGAAATATATAAACATCAAGTACATAAAAATGCTAGAGTTCGACAAAAAATAATAATGCATTCCAAGTGTTCAGTGTCTAGCTGCAGTTGTTGGAAGTCAAAGCGTGCATGTCAGTTTCTCACCTACTGAACAAGTATTCAACAAGGAGAGGAAGACGGTAATACATATTCATGTTTGACTTCCAAAAACATTTACCAATAGACAATGAACCCTTGCGAGGCCTTATTTTGTATTTTTCACATTATTCTCATAAACAATTCAATAGCAATATAAAAAATGTCTTAATGCTTACATAGACAACTATAACCTTGGTTATACTGGGTTCTTTAGAATCGCGAATGTTCGTGCAGAGTAGTCAACATAAAAAACATGAGCTTTTCACTACATCGATGTGTTTAGTTCAAAGTTCTTATGTTGGTAATAAAAGCGTCACGTGTTTACAATTTCCAGCTTAAAATAAAGGCTCTTCTCAATGCAGGTCACTGTCGCGCCTCTACTTTACGTGATCTTTGCTTTCCGCTAGATGGAAGCAAGCTGATGCAACCAATGCCAACTGATGTGTAAGCGCTAATTCGTAAATGAGTAAATTTTGAATACAATACCATGAGGCTATTTGGTGGTGCAGCTTTGTAATCGAAATACACTGACAGTGTGCCATATTTTTGCTCGATTGTGTTGATAGCATGTTGGTAGATCTAAGCCGTTGCAGTCTTGTTCAGTGTACAGCAGTATAGTCTTATTTGTTGTTTCGCGCTGGTTCTTGTTTGTGTTCACGGTTCACCATGGACGGGAACGGAAAGACAGGGTAAGATTTCAACATTGTTTTGTGTTCAGAAAAAAAGGAGTTAATCTAACTTAAAGTGATTCGGACCTAAATAATGCAACAAATACGACATTGAACGAGTCCAATGGGGGCGTTGGCTCTGAAGAGTTTAGGTATGATGCTGTCGTTTTACAGGCTTCGGATTTGAATACAACTTCATCACTTACTTCAAGATACTTATTCGGGGAACAAGACAACCATGACATACGAGTCTCTGTTGAAAACCATTTAGGAGACAATAAGTTGAGCAATATATAACATTTATTTCATATCTATTAATTATTTATATATTAAAATTTTTAAAAACAAAGAGATTCAACTAGAAGAATACTGAGCCCAGCTGTCCGCGGTTTTCACTATGCTAGTTTCCGACGATTATTTTTATTGGTACTTTTATACGTTATTTCTTATTCTTGATTTATTTTTATCTTTGGTGATGTTATTTTTCGTTTATTAATACTGCCAGTTGTTACTTATTTATTTTGATAATCTGACGACTGGTTTATTGTTATCCAGACGAACGTTGTGTCTGTCCATTTTTTAGGGTTCTTACAGACTTTTTGGGTCTTCTAATTTGTGTTATAATTTTTCTTCATTTTTGTTTTCTTTGGTGGACGATTTTTTCATTATAACTTTATTATTGAATTTCTTTTCATTTGGTTTTATTTTCTATAAATAGTATACCATAGTATGTTCTGGCACAAGGTCCAGGGTCGGGCAACGGTTTCGACCGCCCGCCATGTTATGGCGTCACCCGATCACAATATTGGATCTAAGTGACCATGACCTGCAAACTTGGCCTTGACCATGTGTCCATTACCTATAATGACTTAACTATAACATTCCAATAAAATCTTCAAAATTCTAAAAAAATTTAAAAATAATAAATGTATTTTTTTAAACTAAAAAAAATATAAAAAATTATTTAACCAATTTATTTAAAAACTTACATTTTCGGGGGTTTACCCAGCACCACCTCCAGTAGAGACTGACACCCCTCCAATCAATAAAGTTTTCTTAACATTACCCCCTCACACCACACCCATGCCATGTTCATATCACCCCTCCCCTTCCCTTCAAAACATAAACTAAAAAATCGGTAAAGTTGTAGAACTTGTGGAACATATAATGTTAACTTAACACTCCCTCCACTCCATCCACCCTAAAAAAAACTCCCTCCACCCANCCCCCCCCTCCTCGCGCCTTTTCTAGCCATAAAAAATCTAGAATAATCGCAAAAAAATCCCAAATTATTTTAAAAATCAAGGAAAAAATTACACTGATGACTTGGACCACCTCGTTGGATGCCTGAGACCTTGAACTTGATCCAATAAACTTGAAAACAAACATTGATAAAAAAAATTATAAAAATTGACAACCATAGCATTATGATACAGACTACGACCCGATGTAGAATGTTTGCGACCTTAACCATGACTCCAATTGCCTTGACCCCAATTTCCTTGACCCCATAACCATTAATGACCTTAAACCCAAAAAATTTTAAAATTTCCCAAAAAAACCAAAATGTAAAAAAAAAACTTCCAAACAATTATAAAACTAAAAATGTTGAAAAATTGTGTAAATTCTATTAAAATACTTGCATGCAGGAGGTCCAGGACTCGATGGCAGGTGGAGCGATCAGCGACGAAGCATCCTGGCACGAAGACCAGCCAACCACCAACCCCCTCAAATTTTTTACTAGCCGAAAAACATGAACTTTAAAACACAATAAATAAATTGAATTTATAAATTTGCCGCATGCTTTAAAGCTACCGCTTTGGAACCGTAGCGCACCTTGGGGTGAAAATTTTCCCCGTGTCAAGCTCTCCCAGAAGAAATGTCGTCTTGTTCCTAACATGAGTAGAATAAATATTATTCTCTCTTCACTAATCCACACCACATACTAAAGACAAGGTAGTTTGTTACTCTAACGCGAGTAACAAACTGGTTCTGCCTGGCTAGATGTTAGGGGCTGCAGTTCCGACTCAAGGCCAATGAGCCCAGCTACTAAAAAGCTAGCTGCAAGTTAATTTAGCCTTGATAATCCTGGTCGCCTCCATTAGGATTAGTGCGGCGACCAGTTCGTCAGCACTGAATATTGCCCAGCATACATGCTGGTACAAAAGTTTGGAACTGAAATTCGAGGTAGACCGATGTTAGTCTTCTGTGCGTTGAGCCAACACCGACTCTCTCATGGTCAATACGAACGTAAACATAAGGACAACAGTGAAAAACGTGTATTTTTTCCATGTTACTTTACAACAGATCCTCTCTCTTATATTAATAAAATACTCTAGTCAGCTTGAATACAATATATCTGTATTTCAGCTGTGACAACTGTATCGCCAACTGAACCATCGACCTCTGTTCCATCGACAGCTGTATGGTCAACCCCCTCCGCTTAACTATTCCGACATTATAAATGTCGCTTCTGTGAAATTGCCTTCACTTACAGAAGCAGTGCCAGTCGACATGAGAGGCTTGGTTGTACAAAGAGTACACGTGTTCGAAGTGTGGGGTGTCGATTTCAAGGACAGGTGGTCTAAGGGAGCATATGGATATGTGCAAGGGGCTTCTTCCATGTAACAGAGGATGGACCTTCACAGCTATCAATATGTCGACCTTCCCGACATTATCAAACACAAACGTGCTGTAATCAATCCTCACAACTATGACAACCAATGTTTCAAGTGGTCAGTGTTGGCCGGATTTGTTAAATCATCGCGTCCGCAGCGTGTGGACAAGAGGTTTGCTGAAGTGGAAGAAATGCTTGATTTTAGCAGACTGGATTTTCCGACCACTCTGCGGAACAACCGCCCTGGTGTGTGTGTAAGTATGTACTCGCTGAATGATACGGGAAAAGTGGTGCTGACCTGTACGACTAAGAAAGAGAAACCTGAACATATCGATCTTCTGATTGTGAAAGACGAAACTAATATTATTTCGCATTATTGTTACATAAAAACTGTTCACGACTGGTTAACTCTCAGATTACTTCGCATGGATAAGTTAATGTCTGTAAACAGTGCTTTAAGCATTATACCGATTACCCATGGAAATCAGGACTCACTGGGGAACAGTGCCTTGCAATACACAAAACAAAGTGTAAAAGATAAATGTTCAATGCTCATGTGTGTTCTCATTTTTACACTACCAAATAAAATTAGCTTTAAAAAAATTTGTTTTGTTTTATTTATTAAAAACCTGATTTTTATAAAGAATTCTTTTAAGTAAAAATAAATACATATGTTAAAAATAAAAACAAAAAAAATTAAATATGACAATTTTGTACTTTGCAGGAATGGTCCTTATCATATGGTAAAGGTCGATAGCAGGTGACGAAATCGAGAAGTGAGCATTACCTAGACATTGAAAATAGAATCCAATATGGTGGGAGCTGACAGCAACACCTATAGGTTAAAAGAATTAACAAATATGGCTGCCGCCTGGTGGCTAAATCGCCAGCTCACCTGTTGAGTAAATCAATACTTAATACACTAGCACCACCTAGGTGTTGAAAATGAAAACAAAGGACAAAAGAAAAACCAAGATGGCTGCATACGACGGAATGAGAATTGGTGAGGGGGAAAGGGAAGGGAAGGGAATGTTAAGACCATTTTTTTGATTGGAGGGGGTTAGTCGTCTGCTGGACATGGTGCTGGAAACCTCCATAAATTTAAGTTTTTTAAAACAAATATGAAAAAAACATTTTTTAAATAATATTTTATACATTTTGATAAAAATTATCAATTTTATAACTTTAATTTTTGGGGTTTTCAAGGTCAATGTAATTTACATACAACATTTCGGACAAGATGGCCACCAGCCGACCGGAATGATAGAGCATTAGCAGCTTCGACGCTCCGCGCCCCCACGCTCTTGCCCCAAAACATACATAATAATTCTACTAGTGTTCTAACCTCAAGTCATATGCAATTCGTTTCTTAGTGTTAATGAAGGGGAAAAAAAGCAGCTAGATGTCGGTACACGGAAAGTGGTTACTGCGCAGCTCATATGCGCACTCCATGCAATTTTCCCATGTAAGTTCCACGCCTACGCCAGCCCAGAGATAACTTACTTCAGTACGGAGACGTTTCTGAAAGGAGGAGAAAACCCCCGAATTTTTCAAAGGGACTGCTTAAAGGCGAGTTGTCATTCGTCTTGTTGCATCACGCCACGTCATTACATGCTAGAATAGTCTCTTAGGTGTCGCATGAGTCGTGCAGATGGCTTGCATCACTATATAGATGTTTCCTTTACATGGTAATATGGTATTTTCATTAATACTAAATAATATGGCATTCGTTGAATATAATTGGTGAAAATTTAGTTTTTCTTTATTTTTTTTGTCTTAAAAATTACTGACAAGGAACTCGCAAATATAAAATATAAATCAAATAAATCTTGTGTAAGAGTTTTCGTAAAAATAATACTAAGTTTTTGTTGTGAACAACTCATAATATAATAAGAATTTTCAACTACAAATCAGGAATTCATGACGACAAACTACGACCTCGTTGCGGAGCTAAAGTATTCAATGAATTCGACAATGGGCGCAAATGCCCGCACCCTTTAGCAGTAGATAAGTAAAGGGTACCATGACATATCTTACAGTATTCTGATGCTAACCAAAGATGGCGGTGTCCACTGCGATGTGCTTCTAAGATCTCCCTTAGCTAACAGATATGTTAAACTACTGTCCGTAAACAGAAATAAACAGTGTACAACAATTTAACAGGGGGAATCGAAAGAGACTGCCTTCATTCCTTTTAAACCGGTATTAAAAGAATTGTTATGTTACAAAAATTGAGTAACAGCACAAAACATGCCAAAAAAAATTTCAAAATATTTGTGACTTTTCTTGTGTCCTTTTAGACTTTAAGGACATTCAAAGGACTAAGATTATTTTCTACGTATTTTGTTTATTACATCCTTTCTCATTGTGATATGAAATGATAGTCTAAAGAAAGTATCACAACTGGGGAAATTACTTTTTAAAAATTAATAAAAAAATTTATAGGAAGTTTATATATATACATATATATCTGATAAAATTTCCATATTTAACGAAATCAATACTTAAGGAAATATGTCAAATTAATTGTTCACGTTATTAAAACATAATTAAATATATTTGTTGGAAATATGTCACGCGTTTTGCCCTAATTTAAATTTGTGTGGTGGATGTTAAAGTCAAAAATATATACAAGTTAAACCTTTACCGTAGATGAACCAACAGTCGGATTTTAAAGAAATTGTGACATGTCACTGCTGTGATTTCAATAAGCAAATCTAAAAGCTGAAACAAAATTTTGTGTTTAAATAAAATTTCCAAATTTTTACAAACCAATACTTTAAGTTAAAATTATCATTTATAATTAATGCTATTTTTCATATTATTTTTTATTTCAATTAAGTTATTGTATCTTGTCACGAAACCATAAAATAACCTTTGAATTGACAAATAAAATATTACTCTCTAACATTTTTTAAGTAGGTGGTGGCAAATTTTCATATGTAATAATTCACTTCATTCCATCTAGTGAGTTAGCTTTAATTATTCGCATGTTATGAAAAAACATAACGAAAAGCAAATTTCTGGTTTTGACATGTTATTGTGCAAAAGTTATAGAACATTTGGTTTACTATGGGGAAATTTCGTCACGTGTTACGCTTGTAAGTTGAACTATTTTTTGGCACAATTTAAAAGATAAGTAATAATTTTTGTTGTATAGTAGGTTTGTGTTTCCAATGAGGAATTGTTTTGAGTGCGAGGTGGCAGCGACTGCGATGCGACAGGGCGCGGCAGGTGAACAGGAGTGTCGCAGTGACCGGAAGTGGGGTCCGCGACGCGGCCACAGCGCACCGGAAGCCGGCCTCGCCGCCTGCGAAGGAAGCCGGCCTCGCCACCAGCGTATAAAGCCAGAGCCTGGCGCGCACTAATTAAGAGCCGGCTCCCGCCGCAGGGCAAGCCAACTTAACAGAGCTCTATGCCGCTCGCACAACGAATGAGACTTCTCCCAGCCTGCGGCGGCGACAAGATGTCCGCCCGCCCCTTGTTGTTATTCAGAATTACTTATTAACTAAACCCGCGCACAGCCTGCGGCCTGTCGCCAAGCTTGCTCTCGCTTTCATTTATAACGTTAAGCCACCGCTTTTTCCAACATATATTTTTTACCCCGAGGACTTAATCTTTTCTCATCAGACCATTTATATTTTTTGTAATGCCAACGTAACACCTGCACGGAAGCGGCGTGAGACAGTGTGGCCAAGTTGAAAGTGTAGAATCAGTTGCTATATTAAAAACAAGTTCAAATTATTATTCATCCTACGCCACAGGCTTGTATCAATTTAACTTCTCATTGCCATAATTCCATCTTCTCAGGCTTCCTGCCCTTCTACCTGTAGATCTTTCACCTCTTCCTGCTTCCTCAGTTCTCCCTGCTTGCATCCTCTCAATATTCTGGTTCTATTATCTCCTTTTATTTGGATAATTCCTGGAAATTAATTACTTTCAATTGGAGCCATTAATATTATTTCAGTATGTAATATCCCGAGGCAAGGTTTTATTCCGGTGCACACTTTATTTTCCCAAGTTATCACGATCTCGAAATGTAATAAAACTTTGAACTCCTTTGTAAATAATGAAAATGGTTTCCTATTGGTTAACACACGTGTGTGGCATAGTCATGCATGTTTTGGTTTGGCCAACATAGCTTCAGCATACGAACGTATTGTTGGCCGGTTGCCGTGAATTATAGAGAAACATTAAAAAAATGGAAGGGGTGAAATTATTTTCGTGAAGTATGTTTCTTGAACAATTTATTGCTATTTGTAACATTACTTCGCCTCCCTTTTTTGCTGCATTTATTAAAGTTTGCAATATCGTCTGCTTTTCAAAACACCAATTAATACAGTATTACGAAATGAATTTACCTGGTTGTCAAAAATGCCAAGCCTTGTTAAGGCACACTTAAGGAAAATTTTATTTTCATACGGATATTACTTGGTTATCACGTAATTTTTGCATTCCAGTACTTTGGAGTAAGTCCTAAAATAATTAATAATAAGACTGCATTATTTAGGTTTCATTATTCCAGAAATGTTTTAAGCCTGTGTATAAGGCCTAAGAAAGAGTACACAGCCTCAAAAATTTTGAAAATTATCTTTAGTATTTATATTTTGGTCTGACAAAATAAAATGTTTTGGTATTTTAATAACAAAGTACAAAAGTATTTCCGTGTGTTTTAGTGCAAACCATATTGTCAGTTTTTATGAAACGTAGCAGCAATCACTCACTGGTCGTACAGCCATCGCCTTTAAAGTAAATACAGTGTTACGAATTATGCTAATGCAAATACACTAAGAAAAAAACTTTGTTACTTAACGCCGAAATGATCTTCACACATAAAACTCTCCGTAAGAGCCATCAAACACTCAACAATTGGCGGCAAGTTTTTTTTCCCCCCACTAAGAACGTTTGTAGGTACCTTATCCTATGTACGTTTAGTTGTGTTTTTGCATTTTGGAACTTACTGGTGTTCGGTGACGCATCATAACATTGACATCCCCCGAAACAACAGTTCATAATAACATTTCCAAGCGCGCACGCGGCCCGCTACGACGTCAGCACACGAACAGGCAGCAACGATATATACAGTGACGTCATCGGCACATCATAATGGCGGTATACGTATTTACTGCGCAAGGTCGTAGTCTCTTAAAAATGCGTTATTCTCGTAGTAATAGATATTCGTTATTATTTAAAGCAAACGAAAAAGAAATATATACGTTACACGGACAATGTTAACGTAGAGAAATGTATGGTAACCGACTGAAATAGTGTGGTCACATAACTACCGCTATGTTCATTTTCACAATTGTTTATGTGTACTTATACGTGTTAATATTTTCTCGACGAACTGTCTGTAAGAAGTCCTTAACCAACCTCACTCCACGAAGATACTTCCAAAAGCTTCATCCCAGCTGGTAAACAAACCCACAGTCTCTGATCAACTCTAGCAAAATGAAATTAGAGTGTTCCTATGGGTTACACTTTCTCATGCCTGTTGTTCAGCTGTATTTTTTATGCGTTGTTATTTCTAATCTATATTAAATAATTGTTACTCAGTGGTATCAAATACGTAGTGTCTCATTTTCCACTTCTTAGTCTAAACGTAAAAAAGACATTATATGTAATTTAAATAAGTTTGTTTATACCAAAACTTGTCGATAGTACAGTGACGGTATGCAAGCATAGTTTAATTCCCAGTTGAAATATTTCGGCGTAGCTGCAAATTTTATTAAGCCCTCAGTTTCGTTAAATACCTACGCCTGAATACTAAAAACTTCTCATGATAAATGTTTGCTCTCCATGTTTATAAAAATATAAAAATTTTGTGGCAAGAATTTACGTTTAATATTGCGAAATCATGTTATTACCGCTGAGTCCGTGGTTTTATATGCTTGACGGGGATTACTTCAAGAAGTTAGCCGAAGCAGTCACAAATGAAGAAAGCGCCGTTTCGTAAGTTGTGTACGCAACATTCGCAGATACGTTTCCCCGCTGCAATTCCGATATCAGATAATAGAATTATGACCAAGTGAAACTTCCCGGGGGGTGATTCAAAGATTGGAGAAGCAACTTCTTCCACTAAATTTTCTTGGAATAACTTCACATCAAATTAAGAAGGAGCTAAACTTTGCAGCACAAATGCAATTGCGAAGTTGGGAGCTCGAGATAAATGGGCAGAGAATCTGTTTCGGACGCGAGTTAGTTTTATTGCAGACCCACCCCAAATCCGAGCTGGCTACTGCGCCCGTAGCTTCGTTACTACTTCAGGAACTTCAGGGTGCCAAAACCTAAAAAAAATTCTCTCATTATCATTACTCATATAATTGTCACATAAACTGATAATTTCTCTGGTAAATTTTAATTCCTGTTTACTCTTAAAATCACGCCGTACATTTTATTTTATTGTTTTCATTTATAAGTTTATATGAAAGCGAAATAAATAGTTTTGTAATTTGTTAACGCCTGTCACAATTATTTTAAGCATGTTTATGAAAATTAAGTAAAAAATACTGTTTCTAAAACTGGGGAATAAAGTGTAACAAGATAAAGGAAAAACTACTCCTGCTGTCGCTACGTTCTGCTTTTACGCATCGCCTTCTTCGTGTGACTGGAAGCAGCTATCTTTAAGTATACAAAGAAGTGTTCTTGCTAACTCGCTCACTGACTCATCAACGCACAGTTCAGACCACTGGACCTAGAAACATCACATTTTGGGGATGTTATCAAAATAGGCACCCCGTAAGAATTATTTTTAAAATTTATTCTGAATTTTTCCAACTATATCTTAAAGCCGATGATTGTCACGATCATTATTTCTTGTAAAAACAGCCTATACAAATGACTAAAGACAAATTTCAATATGTTTTTAAATGTCATTTCTATATGATGGAACTTTATTTTTAACTGAATGGCTAAATCTGTTAAACCCGATGAGATATCGCAGTCTGTTTTCCTTCGGAAGACTACTACGCAATCGCATCGCAATCGCCTCAAATCGCCCTTTAAAAGAAATGTGGAGTATATTGCTAATTTTTCTGCTTCAAAAGACTAGCTGTAAAAAAATTCAGGTTTTTTTTTTTTTTTGTTTTTTTTTATAAGAAAAATTGGAGGGCGAAAAGGGGTCACTGTGTGTTTTCACGGATCCTCGATGTTAATACGTCGATGAAATATTGTGGTGCTTTTTGCGTCAGAAGTTTGCCTATACAGCTGTCTAAACATTTATGACTGGATTTTCTTAAATTCCATCTCAAAAGTGGTTTAATAATTGAAGTTTATTTCCGTTGATTCCTAAATATAGTAATAAAAAACTTTGTGCCGCCAAGATTTCGGAGTTACTATGTTTCTCACAGCCCAAGAAAATTATGGGACGAAAATCACACTGTCTATAAGAAAAACCACGCCAGAATTGGCAAATAAGACTGCCTATATAAATAAATTATTATAAATATTTTTCTTAACCCATGATATTCGCCTTGCCTACATACATAATTTTCAAGCCTCTAGTTCCATCAGTATACATTCATGAAGTAGGGAGTACGAGCATAATGCTAGTCCCATGTCAATAGGATGTTGCGTTTCCTCAGACCTAGATGAGTGCGCTGATTCGGTTCGGAGCGAAGTCTTGGAGCGAAGTCTTAGAGCGGTGATATTCAACCCTGAGGAAAGTTGGCCCACAGCTATTGTGACTGTCCCTTGATTTCATGCAATCGCTGGAATAAAGTCACGCGACCTTTCAACGCATTAGTTTCGTTTCACCACTTCTGGTTGCTTAACTTTTTTCTCGTGAGTGTTCATAATCGAACACAGATACTACACAACTTTTTCACTGGGCAATAAGAGGGGTGATTTAAATTTGTACGAGAGAGTCCAGTGTGACAGCAACTTGGAAGTAGTTGGGAGTGTTTTGGCCTTCCTAATTCATGGAAGATACTCCGCTATCAGTTATCTCACTTTTCTCCGGGTGAATAGTCAGGTCATGTATTTCACATCCAAATATTTCGCTGAAAAACACACAAAACACTTTCGGCATTTTTTGAGCTGTGCATAAATGATGGTCTTGCAAAATCTCTCCTTAATCTGGTGTCTCGTCATAGATTGTATGGTATAAACAGTTGACGTTAAGTAAATGGAAAAGATACTAATTTGGTCAAGAGTTAAGAAAGGTCACACACTGGGCAGAGTGTAAATATCCTTCCAAAGGACACTAAGTGTTATGTCCATTTTCTGCTGCACGAGATTCGATTCTCGATTTCCTTCTTGGATCTAATGACTGTGAATATCTTCTATTTAGCATTCAAGTCCTCATGCAAGGCACTTGTTTTGCTAAAGCATGACAACCCCTTCGGTACTACATTTGAGAAAGCTGATAAATAAAGGGAACAATAGTGGTCTAAAGTTGATTGATGTTGCAGTGTTAGTTTCAATAGGATGGCTATTGCTATAGTACGGTTTACATGAGAAAACAATTTTGGAGTAGACTTGTGAAACATGGACTATCTGAGAGACCAGCTATAAAATGAATGCCTTTGCAGAAGTGATGCCCAGTAACGAAGTTCCTCTAATGGCTGAACAGCTCTCGACCTACCATAAGGTTTTGGGGTAGTGTTAAATCCTGCACTGGACATGTGATTTTCCTGGCTGGTCCTGGTGTCACTGGAGATAATGTTATTGTTAACTTAAACCAAACAAGGTTGACGGGCGATCGTAACATCGCCTTAGCTAATGTACCATCTGGCATCGCTGCTAATATGTTGGCCGAGGTAAGACCACCCACACTGCACTCAAGCTGCCCCTCAACTTCAACCATTAAGAAATATATTGTACATCTCCCAACAATGTAACATGGTTCAAGTTATGTGGACTTTACGTTAATTGTCTCAGATGAGAATACTATTGCACACAAGAGATTACTTAATGCATTGAGCAGGGACGTCAAAGACTCCAATTCGTATGTTTAGTGTCTCGTCTCGAAACTCGCAGGGAAAAAGTTACAGTCAACTTTAAGTCTGATTTTTCCCCCGGGAAATTCTCTGATGTTCTACATGAAATAGGGGATTGATAATATCCTGAATCTGCTATATGCAGACCTTGATACAGTAGTGACAACGCTAGCTGTGATCTCAGAGAATGTGTTTATCCATATACATTTAATATCAATGTCCATGTTCTGTTTATGCCATTGTTATACAAATGAAAATGCTGACATAATTAATGACGATTATAATGTGTAGAAATATGTAACAATTCAGTGGGCGTGGTTGTGCAAACGGATTATGCAGTGTGCGCGCGTCTGTGTGTGTGCGCGCGTCTGTGTGTGTGCGCGCGTCTGTGTGTGTATTTAACATAATGGCTTATCCGTACATACGTTATCTCTCAAGGACGGGGCTCCAGTTATGATGCTGCGGAATTTAAGCCCACCAAAACTCTGCACTGGCGCCAGGCTGCATGTAAAGGCTCTTCGCGTTAAAGTATTAAGANGCGGAATTTAAGCCCACCAAAACTCTGCACTGGCGCCAGGCTGCATGTAAAGGCTCTTCGCGTTAAAGTATTAAGAGGCCACTTTCTTCACTGAATATGCTTTGGAGAATCGATTTTCTTGCTCTGCATACCATTCGTTCTGTCAGAGAACCCTTTCGAATCTAAGAGATTGCAGTTCCCTTACAAGGTCTGTTTTGCCATGAATATAAATAAGGCCCTGATACATTTACTTGAGGGCCCAGATGCATTTACTACTTCTCTCACAAGCAAGCTGTGCGTGGCCTGCTCCAGAGTTAAGTTCATCTAGCTACTTGGTAATCTTAGCACCTGAAAGGAAAGGAAATTATATAGTTTACAAAGATGTCCTATAAAATAATTTCCTATTTCATGTCGCACATGAATGCCGCCGCGGAAGGAAAACTAGTGTAAAATAAATTAAACCTTACTGTAAATTAGCTTGTTACCCTTGTAGCTACTGCTTTGCCGGTTCAGTTCCAACAGAGTTCAGGCATGAAGATCATATCTTCCAAATATTTTAAAGGAGGGGCGTTACAGAAAATGATTTTTTTCCATTTATAACAGCAAAATGTTTCTTTATTATTTATTGTGTTGCAAAAAGTGTAAAAATCGAGAAAATCAATCAAGTAGATATCTAAGCATAACGTAAATGAGCAGTGTATTTAATGTTTATTTGCGGTAAAAGTTTGCTACTAAGGTCGTGTTTTATTCAGTTATAAATTGTAAATTCATCTTTAGGGCACTAATGACTTCGACCCCGATACGCCCATAAACATAATTCTGTCACTCGCGTATCTTGATACTCTTGAATACCTGCTTAAGTATTTCCCAATACTATAGATTTTAAGTCATTGGCTGATGTTCCTTTTATCTTATTCATAACGCCGTTAAGTACCAAAGTTGGTGAGAGGAAGTTCCAATAAATATGCTGGTTTAATTTTATAATTAAATTCAATATAATAAAAAATACCTCAATTAATTACACTGTTTTGTTTGTTATGCAGATATATTTTGATTGGTTAATAACTTATTTTGTTACGTTGTTTTACCCTTAAATCGATGAAAGTGAGCAAAATTGGGAAACTATTGCACGGTATTTCGTGATGGCATTTTATCTAGTAAAATAAACAGTCCGTAAAACTGTAGCTGCATGATATTGTAAAATTACTTACAACCATGGCGCAAAAACATATTTGGATTGTTAAAGAATTTAATGCAAGAATTTAGTTCTAACGGCCAAAAAACAAAAGTTTCGACAAATTGTTTTCTGCATTACTGTATATTATTTTTGCATTTCCTTATTTTTAATTGTATAGTGTATACAAAANTTCGACAAATTGTTTTCTGCATTACTGTATATTATTTTTGCATTTCCTTATTTTTAATTGTATAGTGTATACAAAACAAATATTTAAATATCTTAAATCAAACATATTAAAACAATTTCACTTGAATTCGGTCATATTTATCCTTGCTGAGTACGCTACAATGCTTGTTTATATATTTTCCCGATTTTCACTAAGTGTTAGTTGTATTGGAAATTTAATGAAATATGGATAACACCTCTCTTACAAAATAATTAGTGAATTCTAGGTATGTTTCTTGGATTTAGAAAACCGTCATTTCAAAACTGAATAGATTTGGCTTGGGGAAGAGTTTAATCAAGGCTGATTTCTGCTGTATTTTGAAAAGAGGTAAAATTTGGACGCTAATATGAGGACAAAAATGGTAATATTTATATGTTGATATTTTTACCTATTCGCGGCGCATTTCATGTGACATGGTAGTTAAAGAAAGTTTTAAAAATAATGAATAAAACACCGGTTATACATAGATGCGCAGGAAGAGAGTTCGTTACTNTCGACAAATTGTTTTCTGCATTACTGTATATTATTTTTGCATTTCCTTATTTTTAATTGTATAGTGTATACAAAATAAATATTTAAATATCGTAAATCAAACATATTAAAACAATTTCACTTGAATTCGGTCATATTTATCCTTGCTGAGTACGCTACAATGCTTGTTTATATATTTTCCCGATTTTCACTAAGTGTTAGTTGTATTGGAAATTTAATCAAATATGGATAACACCTCTCTTACAAAATAATTAGTGAATTCTAGGTATGTTTCTTGGATTTAGAAAACCGTAATTTCAAAACTGAATAGATTTGGCTTGGGGAAGAGTTTAATCAAGGCTGATTTCTGCTGTATTTTGAAAAGAGGTAAAATTTGGACGCTAATATGAGGACAAAAATGGTAATATTTATATGTTGATATTTTTACCTATTCGCGGCGCATTTCATGTGACATAGTAGTTAAAGAAAGTTTTAAAAATAATGAATAAAACACCGGTTATACATAGATGCGCAGGAACAGAGTTCGTTACTNGTAGTTAAAGAAAGTTTTAAAAATAATGAATAAAACACCGGTTATACATAGATGCGCAGGAACAGAGTTCGTTACTTTCTAACAAGAAATCTGTAATCTGTAGTTACACATTGCAGCTCTAAAAAGAGTTCGTAATTTGATGGAATTAGCTTATTTTGATGGAGGGGTGTGGAGTAAAATTTTATCAATTTGAAAATAATGTCCATAAGATAATTGTGACAAAAATATTCGAAAAAGTTTACAAGTCGTTTGACAATGTGGCTATAATAGACCAGTTATACAAAAAATTTACTTTTATACAGTAAGGTCATTGTTATCGATGAGATACCAAAATTGTTCCCTAAAATGTGATGTGTCCCAACGCTAACGAGGGCACCTCTGCTTCCAGATTATGTCTTCAATCTCTAGCAGAATTAATAATTACGTTTTTTAGATGTATAATGAATGTTTTGACATAACTGAAAAGCATGAATATGTTTCTAGTCATATACCCATTTGATATACATTCTGCATATTTCTTCCAATATTAAAAACACAAATTCTGCACCTTAGAATCGAAATCTTCAGGTGCCATTTTTGCTTTTTTTTTTTTTTTTTTTTTTTGTACACGCTTAAATACAACTGTCTTAATAAGTAGTCACCCACGCAAAATTTTCGACCATTTACTGCACTTGTCACCATTATTATCGTATGATACACACACTTGACATAATTATTAGTAGTACTATTATTATTACAATTATTTTAATGGTATTATCACTACGATCTTGCCAGTAACACTAATATATTAGTTCTCATATTTTTTGAGGCTATTTAATTGTAACTTGGCTATTTTTAACTTACACTGGGCTTGGATAATTTTCTGATTAGTTACGAGGCGGCTCTCAAAATTTCTCTTCTCAGTGTCACATTTTTCTTGTGTATGGTTATTTAATCTTTCTCTCTGTCACTTTTTTACACAGTGAACTAATAACGAGAATATTTTTTTCTGCTCCACGGTGTTATGAGCCTTACCTGCTCATAAACTCTTAGGATAGTTTAAGGCTAAAATAAGGAAAGCAGGGTAAGCTCAGATATTAAAAAGGATTAAAGAAATCATTACCAGAGTCTTTACTTGTTCAATAGTTATTAGGGTATACAATGATATTTAAAGAAAAGTCCAACGGAAGTGAGAGGGAAGGACTCAAGGAACGTTATTAGGAAGGAAGATAACATTTAAAGAAGAACTCACCCTAGCCTCGCACCCGGGACCGCTGACGGACGCCGCCCCCAGGAACCGCTGTTGTCACGTCTGACGTTCGTAGAAGACGACCCCCGCTCTCGGTCGTAGACGTGTATATCACACTTCTCGCCCCACCACGTGACTATTGACGTACTTTGATTTAATTTTTTCCCATTGAGCGTCGGAGGCGGGCTTTTCCGGGTTGTCAGTTCTACTTACATAAAATGCTCTTAGATCAGCATTAGCTCAGCGGATCCACCGTTGCCGAGCGTCGTGTGCTTTATCCCCCCTTGATTGCTGCAATCTCTCTCAGTCTGTCGTTTTGATATTCCAGCACTTCTGTGGCCACTTTGCGTAATTGTTCTATCGTTGCTGAAATCGGTTCCGGCTTGGTGTCAACTCTGTGGCTTCTTTCTTAGGTTCTGCTTAGTTAGGAATTTCACAACGGGGCCCAACCGTAACATCGGGTTTTGTGTGTCCAGAGGACGATTTTCCTTCGAAAGATGGGGCGTTACGTTAGCTATTAGGATGAATCTTTTAAACTCTAAATTTTTGTTGACCCGTGTTTCTGTTTGATATTGAATCACTTTAACTCCATATTGGTATCTACTTTAATAATTTATTAAAATTTTGAGAATTGGGGAATAATGTTTACGAAAAATATTGCCATTGAATGGGTAATGAACTCTCTTCGTAAAACCCCTACATGCATTATTTGCTGTTGCAGCACAAATGTATGTAACCTTTGGTAAACACTGTACCTGTAAATTGTTTGAAGCAAAGGCCGTATTATTAAAAACAAAAGGTTTGGAGTTGCCCTGTAAATGAAACTTCTAAATAGTGCATTTTTGTGTTATGTGGAGGAAAATAAACTATTCACAAATTATGGTCTCTTGCCTGGTTAATTAAATTTATGTTCCTGTGATAGGAAAACTGCCCTCTAATAAAACNATTCACAAATTATGGTCTCTTGCCTGGTTAATTAAATTTATGTTCCTGTGATAGGAAAACTGCCCTCTAATAAAATGACTACATTTTCTACGGTTTGCATTAATATCTACTGAAACAGAACATCTAAATCACAACGCAAAGCTGTCAGCGTATCCACTCAGATATGTGACAAACCGAAATTGATCATTATTGAGTCGCATTCATTAACGTTGCTTTCGTATTTCCCGAGGATAAATAATAGTTATGAGGTCACCGTATTCATATCAGGTTAGAGTAATCATTTGTCTGTTACCTTCATATCCAATAATTTTTTTCATGGTAGTGATGCTTGCCTCAAAAAAATGGTAACCCTAGTTTGATAAAACTTTCCTTTGTCGATATCAGGTTCAAAAAAATAAAATAATGAGGAAAATAATTTTACTCTGGCTGCTGTTATGGCATGAGGAATTCCAAACAAAATAATTGCACCACGGTGAATTTTTGCTGGGCTATTAACTTATATTGTTAAACTCAATAGGAATTTCTCTAAAGTAAAAACCGTATGCAAGAAGACATGCGTCATTTCTAGTGACTCAAAAAATGTCTATATTAGGCCATCTTCAAAATTAAGTGGAATTAAATTATTTCATCCTAAAACGACGGTGTACTCTTCACCCTGGCGAACATCAAAGGCTCGCATAAAAATCTCATTCCTAGCTGCTTCCACAGCTTTCATTAAATTATTCACATACCACAACTATCTGCTTTTCTTATTCGATTGTGAAAACCTAATATTTTAAAATTTTGTAGTGAAGTGTATTTACAGGCACATGAAATGAAAATATATAGAATATTCTTAAGTACTAGAATTATTATAAATGTGCGCGTGCAAAAAAATCTTTAATGTCTGTTACACAAAATAGTACAGGAAAGAGATATTAAGAAATGTTTTAAATGTTGTGTTTAAATGTGAAATAAAATATTAAATACATGTTACACAACACAAAATTATATTATTTACAGAATTAATATTGTGTTAGTATAAAGAATTATGCGACATCTTTCACAGAAAAAATAACTTATTCAGTATTCTGTATTTAGGAATCCTCATTATCTCAATTATATATCTTTACCGCATATAAGTTATGCAGGGATTAGCTGTCATTATGAAATTTTACCACTTTTAAGCACAAATATTTATCAGAACTACCTTCTTTTCGCCATGCACATAAACATACGTCCTCCAAGATTCTCCCAGTGACCTTATAACTTGCCATTGTAACAGCGCATTCGCTGGATTATTGTAATGATGGCAAACTCTTCAGCGACTCGTAGCGTAACAAGTAGCGTAAATGAAATTGTTCCCCATACGAAGGTGGATCGAAGTCCGTATTCTCAGAAATGCTTTCTCCCGATGCTGCATTCCAACGTTACTCAGTTTAAGTTGACGCATTCTGCATCCCTATATTTTATTAGTCAGAACACACGCTCTGGCGAAGCTCGCAGGCGGACGACCGCAATAAGGATTAAGGGTTTTGTGGACGTGCCGGAAGAGTGACGCCAGGAGCCTCACAGCTGCAAAGGCGTGCTACCAAAGGTTTCTGCACGTGCAACTGTTCCTGCACATGCAACTGTTCCTGCAAGTGCAGACGACATCCGGAGACAACGGAAGGCACCAGGGCGCGGACACAGCTGCATTTTGCAGCTGCCCAAGGGACACCGAGATCCCACCACCAGCTGCGCCTGTCCCGGGCTTGTACCGCAATAAACCATGAGAGCTTTTAGCGGACGTGCGTGCAGAACGGGACAATAAACTTCCAGGCCAGAACCAAGGGACGACGCCACGCCGGCTGCGGACCACACGAGCAGCGGCCACGTGTTTTATGACCCGGAGGGTCGACAAGCACTCCGGACACGTGCAGAGATGGGGCAAGTTGAATATGGTGATGGACGCTACAAAACCACACGAAGGGGGGAGCAACAGGGCAGTCAGTTGAGAGACGTCGAATCAGTCAGTCGGGGGACCTGAAGCGAGGCGTCCGGGTCGGAGCCGGACGAAGCCAGTGCGATGAACGAGTCAGTCAATCAGTCAGTCGCGGATCGAGCAGTCAGTCAGTCAGTCGGAGTCAGTCGAGGATCGAGAATGCATCACGACGTCGACCTCAGTCGGAGGCCGTCAAGCGGGACGTGCGGCGGGAAGAATCCGAGAAAAGTCAGTCAGACTTCGTCAAACGCAGAGTACTGCGTGGACCCGAGAATGAGGAACTTCGAGGCCAGGCGTCGGGACGCCCCACCAAGCACCGGAGCAGTTCCAAGCCGCCAGCCGAGGGAAGACAGCGCCGCAGTGTCAGATAAGTAGTTCTACACCAGGTGTGAAGAATCCTGCCCCCCCTCCCCCCACGACGCCAATCGCGGCGTCAAACCATACGTAGCCTACATAGAAAAAGGGGAGGGGAGTTTGTCTCGTGAGTTCATGTACCAGTTAACCTGTTCAAGCAACAATAAAACTCGATTATGTGAACTCACAAATAAAGTGTAATTTATTAGTAAATTGGACCTAGAGACAACAGTGTCGACGTATTCCTACGCCCTATCACTGAGGGCTAGCATCAAATGCTGGTGCCGCACACCACAGAGCAAAATCAATACCTACTTCCAAACTTCCGCATTTGGCAGGTATCAAAGTGTCACATTTCATGTAATATTCTCAATAACGATAGTTTCCTGTGGGTTTTAAATAAAGCGCGTTGTCATTTAGGTGGAGGTTCTCATGCCCTGAGGCGGGCGGAGGGTTTCTGGAGGGTACCTGTGGTTATTTAGGAGTGTTTTTGCACGTGAGAAATGAGTGTGAAAATATGCTGGGAAGTATACAGACGCCTAATATTATGCAAATTACCTCCTTTTTATTCCCAGCCCCCCTAGATTGCATTACATAGACAGGTGTCGTTTGGGCAGTACAATTATTTTTTTTAGCATCTTGTATTCAACTTGACGCGAAAAAAAAAACCCTGGGTTTAGAAGTTCGGGCTCATTGAAATATAGTCCGGCTTCTGCTGTGGGCTGCTGTAAATAGCTCATAAGCTGCCGTTTTGCTTAGTAAAATTTTACCCATAAAAATAAAGGGAAAAAATGGAGCATGAATATATTTTTCCCAAAACGGATGGGAGAGAGTGTCAGTGTGTACTTCTAGACAAGCGTGTGGTGTATAGCTGGCTCTCTGCGAGAATTGTGACAGCCTGGCTTAATTTATTCTGTCAAACTCAGTATGTATATTTTCGCCACGTGTGACAATTAATATTTCCAATGGCCTAATGACTAGTATTTATTCGTCTACCAACTGACACTGTGGAACTAATAGGAATGTAACTTTCAAAAACGCTAATTGTAGCTCTATGCTAAATAAAATTATTTTCATTGGACAATAATTTTGAACCCTGCAAGTTTAAGATGTTAAAAACATAGAACTACTTTTCATAATTCAATGGTTACATTATTATACGTTGGACAGTAAAATGTTTGCATTATATATACAGTTATGGATAGGCATATTACACAGGAATTGATTTCAAAAGTGTAGAATTGACTGCTTATACTCTTAGATGGGCGGTGGTGACATTTAAGTCTCCCGTCTACCTGAAGTTTACTTCCTTGCCCGAGATCGAGAAGCAAGAGAGTAATAAGTGCGACAATGCCACGAGCATCAAGTGCTCCGTCGCCGTTAAGCGCAAGGCGCAGTGTTATCGTCGTACCGCGTGTGCCTATGGGACTTACAGCGGTGACCCTATCATATTATTGTTGGAAAAGTCTGTACGAAGGTTCAGTGCAGGGCCCATGAGTAATTTTGTATATATCTCACACTTTGTTTTGAGGTACGTCGCTTTTAAAAGGGCTGTTTTAAGCCATTTTTGACTAAGCTGAAATGGTGTTTCTGATGTGCGCGACGTCTTGAAAGCATTCAATAGCCATTGTCTGGAGTGTGTGTTCTTTTCGTAGATAAGCATTGTGTACGCAAGTTTAGTAGTTTTGTGGGAAAACTTGTATTTTAAACATTTTGCAACGCAAATCAAGCGCCAAGTAGGTGAGCCCCTAAGTGACCTACGTATTTGGCACCTCTGGTACATACTCCACCATTTCAGCTGAGATGAGCAAATAGTAGCCTATCTAGTCGGCGGTTGTTATGCTGGAATTTATAGTCGAAGGCTTCTATGGAAAATAAGTCATACTTCATGAAGTAATGCTTCTTTGTTAGGCATTACTTGAACAATGAATTCATAAACTGTTTCTTGACAATGTAATTCCTACAATAGTATTACTTGTTTGAGGCAAGTATCTGTATAAAATCAGTGCCAACATAACATTGATAAAAACGCCATATTATGTTCATCAGTCGTCCAGATGAAAAACCTTTTTAAGTTAGTTTGTTTGTTAATTTTTCTCTTTTATTTTCAATAATTTTATTTGTTTTATCATACATTTTTTATTAAAATAATTACGTGTGCAATAAAAACGTGTTCGTTCCATGTGTTAGGCTGTATAAATGTTTTTCGGAAGTTTGTTAGCTGTGGTAAAAAAAACGTACAAGACGTGCACACTTAACGAATTTATAAATTATAATTTTTTTTTATTTGTCATTTGAGTTCAATTAGAAGCTACGAAACCATGTGATAATAACATTCTGAGCATTTCCGCCCAGCGTCAGTAACGATATGAAGTGGTTGCTTGCATCTCATGCTATGGNGTTAGGCATTACTTGAACAATGAATTCATAAACTGTTTCTTGACAATGTAATTCCTACAATAGTATTACTTGTTTGAGGCAAGTATCTGTATAAAATCAGTGCCAACATAACATTGATAAAAACGCCATATTATGTTCATCAGTCGTCCAGATGAAAAACCTTTTTAAGTTAGTTTGTTTGTTAATTTTTCTCTTTTATTTTCAATAATTTTATTTGTTTTATCATACATTTTTGATTAAAATAATTACGTGTGCAATAAAAACGTGTTCGTTCCATGTGTTAGGCTGTATAAATGTTTTTCGGAAGTTTGTTAGCTGTGGTAAAAAAAANCAATAAAAACGTGTTCGTTCCATGTGTTAGGCTGTATAAATGTTTTTCGGAAGTTTGTTAGCTGTGGTAAAAAAAAAAACGTACAAGACGTGCACACTTAACGAATTTATAAATTATCATTTTTTTATTTGTCATTTGAGTTCAATTAGAAGCTACGAAACCACGTGATAATAACATTCTGAGCATTTCCGTCCAGCGTCAGTAACGATATGAAGTGGTTGCTTGCATCTCATGCTATGGNGTGATAATAACATTCTGAGCATTTCCGTCCAGCGTCAGTAACGATATGAAGTGGTTGCTTGCATCTCATGCTATGGTCAAATACCGTATTAACTACCGTCCAGCCAACATAACCTTTTTCAGTACTCTTATTGCTTACACGTTCGATCATAACAACTGTTTAGGCACGTTCTTGTTGATGTTTTTGTAATATAAATTATACAGTGACCCTGTTTTGGGTACTAAAATGTATGTTGTGATTTCTTAACTAGCTTGTCAGCATCAAAGATAAAATGTAACCAAAATATTCGTTAGGTATAAAAATCGGTTCGCTTTAGTGTAGTTAATATTTCCTGTAACAAATATTTTAAGGAAATAACATTTGAAATTAAAATATCTCGTAAATAACCTAAACGTAAAATATTCAATACTCGAGTTCACGACGAAGCAGATTTCATGAATAACTACTGATGAATGTATATAAGCAATGATTGTTTGATTATGAATACTGCAGAAATAAGTAAAACTTTGAGACTATGAATTCTTAATAAGTACGACTGACTTGAAGTATTGCTTTATGAAGAATTACCTCAAGCTATCAAAAAAAAACATTCCTATATCTGGCAATGTGAACTGAAAATCGCACTGAAGCACGAGTATAAGTAATTCTTGTTTACAAGTATTGCTGATATGCTCACTCTGATTTCCGCCCTTAGTACACTTCAGGGTCTTTGAAACATTTCAAAGGATGGTGTTTAGTCAAGGATCGCCTGATTGGAAATGTACGGCCACTGCCTTTATTTAGTATTGTTTCTGCGTATTTTTGGTGGTCTATTTTTAGTCAGTGGTATGTAAACAATATCTTCATTTTCTACGCAATCTCCCAGTCTGTTGAAGTGGTTGAAGTGACATTTACTACATGCATTATAGCTACACGCATTGTGGTAATTTTTAAGTAGTTTATGTGGTAAATGTTTTATAGCAGTCAGCGTCAGATATTAATACTTTGCCTTTCCTTGAGTTTCTGTATAGATTCACATTTTTCGGAGTTAGCTCATTTGTTTAATGCATAAGCACGTTCGTTACATCATAGAATATTGACAAGTCATTGGTTTTAAACAATAATTTAACACTTGTTTAGGTGAAAGATATTTGAAAGATCTTAGTTTATGGTTCAGGTCCCATGTTTGCATTTAATCCTACTTAGCATTTCTGCAAAACGTGCGATAGTTCTTCGGAATATAATATCAAACAAGTAAATAATATATAAATAATTTTTTTATATGTCAATGCGTTAAATATAAAGATACATAGAAGACAAATAATGTGGTATCGTAAAGGGCATGACCTTGTTTCGTTTAACTGAAGTATATGTACCGTCATATCGTTCCAGCGTACTCGGCTTGGCTGTATAGCGACTGCTGATTCATCGCCCCACGCGTGTAAGTTAGGATTAGAATACGTCGATGGGAAAAATTTCCAAATGAACCAAAGCAAATGTGTTTACAATAGAACAGTGGAGAGGTTTAGGTTTGACGCGGGTGTTATGCGCAGGTGAAAGTTAAATGAGTGAATGAGTGAAGAGATTTGGGCGACTCTTAACAGCGAGGTCTTTAGTGCCGATGAGGGTGATTGAGGTGAGTACGGAACAACGCTGGAATGAAAGAGCGAGGGAAACGGGAGATTCTCGAGAAAATTCTCCAACCAATGGCATCGTCCGGCACGATACCCACATGCCAAAAATTCGGGAGTGACCCGGCCGGGGATTGAACCCGTTTCGCCTGGGTGAGAGGCGAGCAGGCTAACCGCTCAGCCACCGTGGCGCAAAAGTTAAATGAGATTAAGGGGCCCGCCTGCTTGGGGATTTTTACCGCGTTTGGGGCCGAGAAACGCGAGAGCTGTAAGGGCTACACTGNGGGCCCGCCTGCTTGGGGATTTTTACCGCGTTTGGGGCCGAGAAACGCGAGAGCTGTAAGGGCTACACTGGCACGTGCTACAAGTGCGCCATCGCCACTACGCGCAGGGCTCTGAACTGGCGTGCAGTGTTCTCGTAGTGCTGCGTGTACCTATGGGACTTTAAGCGGTGACCCTATAAATTTATTAGTGTAAAGTCTGTAGCAAGGTTCAATGCATGTCTCTAGAGTACTTTTGCGTGTATATAAAGCTTATAATTTTTAATACAGCGCTTTGAAAAAGCTGTTTTTGACTATTTAGGAGTGCTCTGAAATGGTGTTTATAATGTGCGTGACGTCGTAAAAGTAATCGACAGACATAGCCTGAAGTATGTGTTCTTTTCGTAGTTTAGCGCATAGGACGCACGTTCAATAGTTTCGTGAGAAAACCGGGATTTCAAACACACTGCAACGCAGTTCGAGCGCCGGGCAGGCGGGCCCCTTAAGATCGAGCAGCGGCGGAATACAATAGGTGAAACCGAGTGTGCCCTGAGAAAACCCGCTGGCCAGCGGCAACATCCGCCACATTTCATTCTTGCGAAATTTTACATAATAAATTCATTGCCATTGGCGACCTCCAAGCTTTATTTTGCTAACTAAAGTTGCCAAATATTCAGGAAGGAAAAACCAAACAAGTATGGAAGCATTGCGTTCTCGATACTCCCTAAATTAATAAAGGACATACATGCATAACAGACATTAAATAAACCAACTTATAAAGTAATAATATGTGTACTGAATAGAGCGACAATAGTATGCAGACATTTATAAATACCTATTTGAGTATACTATAGTAATCATTTGTTTGTTTCCAGGGACCAGCTTGCCCTCGCATTTTGTTAGGTTATGCAGTCAAACTTAAAAAAAAATTGTAATTGGAAAGGGCTTATTGACGTCTCCCAGTATTATGCCTAAGGCTTATCAGGGGACGGCTTACAAACTAACTTATGACTTAACTTATACTAACACCCACGCCTTGCCTAGTATTCGAACACACAAACTCCCGCACCGCAGACCGGTGGCGCACCAACCGACTGCACCACGGGAGATAGGCTCAAACTTTAAAAAAAAAACTGATCATTTAGCGTATTGCAACAGGCAATAATAGTGCGGGAAATAACATGCACAAAAAAAATAATATTGTTCCGGGTAGAACAGTATATATAGCAACCCTATGCTAACCGTTATGTCAGGCGCGTTGAAAAAGTATGGCGGGCATTATTTGATCAATGAGAGGGGAAGAGGGCTTCCTGAGGACGCCGAAAGGGCTAGTTCAAAAAATATAATAGAAACGAATATCACTGTTCTAAGCATAAAGAAACCCTACTTTCGTGTCATTACCTGCATACTCAAAAGTACTTTAGTGTTGACAAATAAATACAGCTCCACGANTATAAAGAAACCCTACTTTCGTGTCATTACCTGCATACTCAAAAGTACTTTAGTGTTGACAAATAAATACAGCTCCACGAGCTTAATAGTAAAATTGTCATACTTTACGTATTTAAAAAGTGTTCTTAATTAATTGACACAAAAATAAATTTTGAGATAGCTGTTTTCATCTTCTGTAATGGAATTACGCTTTTTAATTTTTTTTTTCGCATAATTTCTTTCTTACTAGAATTTAAGCTAGTATCTGTAGAGTAACCTCAAGCCAGTATAGAAGTNGGGAAGAGGGCTTCCTGAGGACGCCGAAAGGGCTAGTTCAAAAAATATAATAGAAACGAATATCACTGTTCTAAGCATAAAGAAACCCTACTTTCGTGTCATTACCTGCATACTCAAAAGTACTTTAGTGTTGACAAATAAATACAGCTCCACGAGCTTAATAGTAAAATTGTCATACTTTACGTATTTAAAAAGTGTTCTTAATTAATTGACCCAAAAATAAATTTTGAGATAGCTGTTTTCATGTTGTGTAATGGAATTACGCTTTTTAATTTTTTTTCGCATAATTTCTTTCTTACTAGAATTTAAGCTAGTATCTGTAGAGTAACCTCAAGCCAGTATAGAAGTNTTTTTTTTCGCATAATTTCTTTCTTACTAGAATTTAAGCTAGTATCTGTAGAGTAACCTCAAGCCAGTATAGAAGTGTTTATCTTTGCCAAGATTAATAGAGGAGATGAAAGCGTGTTAGCTAATGTAAAAATAACTGTTTTGGTCCACATCAGAAAAGTTCCTTTCATAAAAATTGCTTTTTTTTTTTTTTTAAAGGTATAATCTATTCGAATACGGTATTTTATGGCCCGAAAAAATGTGTTTTATAAAATTACTTAACATTAATGTTACATTTATTTATTTGGCTGCACAAATTGTTTGGCGTTAATACGTCTTTAAACACGAGACGTACACACATGGGGTACAAGGACGGAAACTGAGATGTAATGTTCGCAGGGCAATCTATTCAGACACTAACAATAACCTTACAGATAACGAATGAGCCTACTTTCCTCTACATGAGTGCAAATAAATTTTAGTAAAATTATCGAAAGCTTACACGGTAGGTAGCCATTGACGTCTCATTGACAGCAGTGTAATTAGAGATGAAACCAAAAACATGTGAAACAGTACAAAGACAATTAAAATACACGAGTGACTTACCCGGGATTCAATTCAAAAAACTCTTTAATTATAGCTAACTTGCAATCAACTGCATCACGGAGATAGGATTCGGAGCATCAACTTCGGATGTAATCAGTCTAATGTTTTGAATAATAGGTTTCACTAACCTGAAATATTTACTCGCCCATCATTTTTAATATATGTGTCTGAAGCATTTAAAAAACTAATTTACATGGCCTACCATAACGCTAACTTTGTGAAAAATTTGACGGAAATCGGTCGATTAGTCTCCGAAATATGACATAAAAAAAATTTTAATAAGGCTATCTTACAAAATTGCTGAAAGAGAGGCCCTGTACAAGATTTTTGTAATAGATAAAGCTAACATAAAAAGGTTTGATTGAAATTTTTAAATTATTAAATAGATATGCTAAATATATGAAAATATTTACATGGCCACCATTTTTTAAATAATTGCCTGAGCCTATTTAAATCATGTAACTATACTGTCTTCTTTAGGTGTGCAAAATGTTTTGTAAATCAAACGAATTATTCCGCAAATATGACAAAATATTCAGTTTACTCACCTGACTCTACTTGCAAAAATATCCAAAAAAAGAGAATCTCTATAACATAGATAAAATATACAAAGTCAAATTTAAATCTGATACATATTTTCGTGCATATAGCACACTAAGCTAAAATGTTTGTTTATGTGTCACTCAGAAAATAAGATATTAATATACTTAAAACATATAAACTAATATAGCCTACCACAGTACAACTTCTTCGCCAAATTTGAAAGAAATCGGATGATTGCTTACCGAGATACAGCATAAAAATGTATTATTTAATGTGGAGCTATCTTATAAAATGGCAGAGAAATGAGGCTTTGCATAGACCATTTTGATAGATTTAACTGATACGGTCAGATACAAAGTTAAGTTGAAATTTGTTTTTCAGTTTCGTAGATAAGAATTTTGGAGCTAAAATGTTTATATGGCCACCATTTTGAAAATAAAGGTCTGGCAAATCTAAACATATCAGTTACCATTACCTACCGCAGTAATACTTGTTTGCCATATTTGGTAGGAATCGGACAATTGTTTCCCGAGGTACGACAAAAACTTTATTTACTCGTAGAGCACTATCTTACAAAATGGAGGACAAAAGAGCCTCAATGTATACACATTTGATGTTTGATATATATATATATATATATATACTTATACTCCCAGCCTACAAAGTTATGAGAGAATTGATTACATGTTTTCGAAGATACAGCATACTATGCTAAAATATCTAGTAGCCGCCATTTTGAAAAAAAGTGTCCAATAAAGTTTAATTACTCATATTTACCTGGCCTATCACAGTATTCATTACGTGCCAAATTCGGTAAAAATAGGTTTTTTAATGGTTTTTGAGATATAATGTAAAAAATATATATTTACATGCAGCACTACCTTTTAAAATGGCGGGAAAAATTTATTGTTTAGTTTATATGATGTTTGTAATACATACTGTCAGCGTACAAAATTTGGTATAAATTGGTCAAACCGTATGGTTGTAATACCAAATAAATCTAAAATATTAGTATGGCCGCCATTTTGAAATAAAGTTCCTGGCGTTATCGAAAACTATAAAAGTCAGGTGTCCTTACTTATTACTATATGTGTACAGAGTTTGGTGAAATCTGGTTAACGTATTCAAAAATTGATGGGGAGTCGGGGACACACACGCTCAGACAAACACAGACACACCGACAGGGAATAGATCTGGTAAGCCTTTATTTGGGTGCTACTCACCTCGTCTATAGTCTATTCGCGATTTGTTCGCTTATTTTATATAAACCTTCGGAAAAACACCCCATATATGACGTGTTTGGTTGTTTCTTAAATATGTAATGTAACACAAGCGTTTTAAACTTCTGTTAACACTTTCGGACCCCACTTANGTGTTTGGTTGTTTCTTAAATATGTAATGTAACACAAGCGTTTTAAACTTCTGTTAACACTTTCGGACCCCACTTCAATTTACTATTTTAGGTGCTGCATACAAAAAAGTTTATGATGCTTGCTGTACTTGTCATTGGCTTTGCAGAGTGCAGTACAGACAAAAAATGACCAACACGTCGGTAATTTACACAATTGTGTACACTGAATCAGAAGGTGTTGACATAAATGTACCTTACTATTAGTTGAATTAACTTTTAGTTTACTTGTATCTCTTATTTACAATATTTAATGTACAACTAATATGAATAAAGACAGAGNGTTGAATTAACTTTTAGTTTACTTGTATCTCTTATTTACAATATTTAATGTACAACTAATATGAATAAAGACAGAGAATAAATAGGTTTGTTGGTAATGCCTTGTAAGAAATAGTTCTTATGCAAAATATGATTAAACAGTGCGTAAGAACTCTGTACGTTGGCCTACTGTTGTAATTTTTTAAGCTTTTGTTTATATGAGGCGGAAGAATATCCTGTAACTAAAATTTAAGCAGGGTTTCAGAAAAGTTGGACGTAATTGAGAATGGAGTATACGTATGCCTATTTTAGACATAAAAGCCAAGTACCCATTTCGTTACTTTCATTTAATTCGCTTAACCGAAGGTGTACATTACCCTCTAAAGAAGACGCATTCACTGTGAGTTCACGGCCCTGTCCTAGACAGATGGGCCCCAAATTTGTATTACTTGATAATGCGTTCTGAAAAGCAGGCACATGTTACTAGCAGCTAAATATTTGTTATTCTTAAAGCTAACAAAATTACTTCGTTTTAATTTTTGTGTGCGCGACAGGGCACTCACTGTCAGTGCATCTTGAGGAACAGCAAGCGTGAAAATTGAAATGTTGATGCCCCGGCTACACTTGACAAGTTTGTAAGGCTCATCCGCATCCAGTATGAGAAATTTCTTTCCAAAGAGCAGGCTAGCAACTTTTCAAGAGTTCGAAACACTTCCGCCTCACGCCGGAAATTCAAGTTACAAAGGAAGTGACGCAACTTCTAAGTGTCAAGTTTCTCTCTCCCTCCTGACGACACTTCATCAACGACTGAGATGAACTTGAGCTGTTGTACAGCGTGGATCAGAATTCATGAGCCAGACTCGTGGGCTAAGAGGAGAGCTCAAAATGAGATTCATATAATGAACCCGGAGTCGCAAACCTGTCCTCCCGCCAACATGTGAGTGAAGTTACAGGGGCTGCTAGGCAACAATCGCTCTTAAATCTAATACACGAGCGTTGTTTTGCCATCCAGTTGTAGCGAACAAGGAGTGGATTCCAGACAGACTGAGGGCAGGATCCATGTGCACGTGGTAAATGGTTTATTAGTAGCACAGAAGAGGGCTTACAAAAGTGGTTCGAAATGGCGCTCGGAAACTTCAATGCACAAACTGCAACGACGAACCCTGTTCAACTGGACATGTTCAAAAATGTCAGGTATGGCACGCATGGAATCACATTCTGCTACGACACGTGCGACCACACCATCTTCACTGAAAACAGGCGTCTCGTACACCAGGGATTTTACATGGCTTTATACAAAAAAGTCTATCATAGAAAAAGTCCGGCCGACCAACGAATTGGCTCACCTCTGCCAATCCTTCGGCCTGGAAACGTGGCATTGTGCCTGCCTTCCGCACTCTGTGGTGAATTTCTACAAATGTTGCACACGAGGAATGGATATCACAACCCGTACAACGCCCTCGCTGTCCGTAGAGTTCAGAAATTGTACTTTCGCTGTCATTTTAATTTCCAAAGGTAGTTTAATTTTTAATTTCTGGTACCTTTATTACACGTACAGTCAGCATTATAAAATAATCCATTTATTTCCGCTTTTCCTACGCAGTAAACTTTTAAATACTTCATTACGACTGAATTATATTTTAAAACTTGCTTTTAAAATGTACTCGCAACAAAAATGCGTCATTATTATATGGGCTAGTTTACCCCCTTTAACTAAAAAGGTTTTACAATTGAATTTATAAATTTAATAAATTATGACATTCTTGCGAAATCAAACATAAAGTTTAAAGAGATGCAACTGTTAATTTACCAAAATATTACTCGGTGCGTTGTGCGAAGACCACACATTCTTGTGAACATATTGACAAGCGGAAAAACATTTTAGATTTTCATAGTATCCATTCTTCATGAACTTCATTATTGCATTTATCACCCGAATACATATCTTCAAACATGTTCAATATTGCAGTTTAAGGAAAAATAAAATCAATGATATTTTAAGAGATGATACAAAAGTTACAGTAAAGGAAGAATTTCGTGATGTGTACTATCCGTGGTTTCGTGGGGGTCATCGCCATCCTTTACAACCCCAGTGGGTGTCGGACCCTCCACAACCCCCCACGGTTTATACGCTCACGCGTCGCATCATTTAGAAGGCGCGTGTGGCTTGAGTTCGATACTTTTTTTTTTTACTTGAGTTTACGAACTTAAGTCAAGCTCGTGGAAACCTTACATTTTGTTCTAATGTACCAAGCCCCCGGGCTGTACCAACTGCCTATTTGGCTTGAACTGTTACCTACAGGTTTGCATTTACGATTTGCCTTTGTTTATTTTAAATTAATGTAGAAAAATTGTAAAGAAATAATTCAACGAAATCAAACTTGTAAACCTAACGATAAATTAATTGATGCACGTAAGTTCATGCACATATCCTTCATGTTATATCCTACCAAAGATACTTTTTAATTATCCTTTGATTTATTTTATTTTTTTATTCATTTATTGCTTTTTAGTTTATGTAACCTTGTAACTAAATATGTGTTTGGTTTTTGTTCCTAAAAAGTAAAATCTATCTCTATGCCTATCCCCACCTAAGTAATTTATTCGCCTAGTTGGGGTTTCACTTTTAAGTGTTGAGTGAGAGATTTGGGAGGCGCTTAACAACGAGGTCTTGAGAGCCGATGAGGGTGAAATGAGGTAAGTATAGAGCAGCGACGGAATGCAAGGGCGGAGGAAACGGGAGATCCCCGAGGAAACCTGCCAACCAGTAGCATCGTCCGGCATTATTCCCACTTACAATAATCCGGGAGCGACCCGGCCAGGGATTGAACCCGGTTTGTCTTGAGAGGTGAGCAGTCTAACCGCTCAGCCACCGCGGCTCCTCACTTTTAAGGGTCCTCCTTAGTTGGCATATGGGTCTCGTTGTAAGTAGTTTTGTATTACAATTTTTAAAAACTATTGAATATTTTAACATAAATCTTTTTTTCAGGACACAGATTAAAGTCGATATTTTGTTGACCATTCACAAATTATGTTATTAGAAAACAAATGTAGTCGTTGAAAAGTGTAAAAGTCAGGAAAAATNCAAGGGCGGAGGAAACGGGAGATCCCCGAGGAAACCTGCCAACCAGTAGCATCGTCCGGCATTATTCCCACTTACGATAATCCGGGAGCGACCCGGCCAGGGATTGAACCCGGTTTGTCTTGAGAGGTGAGCATAACCGCTCAGCCACCGCGGCTCCTCACTTTTAAGGGTCCTCCTTAGTTGGCATATGGGTCTCGTTGTAAGTAGTTTTGTATTACAATTTTTAAAAACTATTGAATATTTTAACATAAATCTTTTTTTCAGGACACAGATTAAAGTCGATATTTTGTTGACCATTCACAAATTATGTTATTAGAAAACAAATGTAGTCGTTGAAAAGTGTAAAAGTCAGGAAAAATCGTTGTAATTAGCCCTTTGTTTAAGATACTTAATACTCTGCAAAACACTATTTTTCAAACTACTGCGACAATGCTGTTCCTTTTCCACGCATATTGCTGTATTAAAACCCTACAGTGACCACTTAAATTTTTCAGTGAACAGAACACCCGCGAAGATTGTTTATGGTATTTTCCATCGTTGTCAATCTCTTTCCTATGTCCGGACGCAAACTTGAGGCTTTTGAAAGGTTTTTAAGGCTGTTCACTGCAAACTGAGTACTTCTGAAAGCCCTAATTAAGATCTATTTGCAAACACATTGTGAATTCTTACATCATATGCACAATTAACATTGCAATAGGCCTGATCACTTCATGCATGCTTCTGCCAAGTAAATATTATAAATTATTTGAAAATTATACCACTTCTTAATTCTGTATACATTAAAAACCAGAAAATAAAACAAATAATTTCATATTGACAAATTTCTACCTAACAATTTCAATTTTACGTTAAGACATCGAACTACTTTCCCTCCGTCGTTACCAACTTTACTTGGCGCATTGCAGTCGGTGTGTCCGTAAAAATATATGTAAATAGGAGCAGGGACATTTTTCAAATGTTGATTTCAAAAGTGCTCATTGTAGCGCGAACAGCCTAGAATAGGGAGGATCCTTTCTGCTCCTGCCTACACGGCGCTTGAAAAGTGTTATAGAGTGCTTGAATTACTCTTTTATCTACGAAAAGAACACGCACTTCAGACGAGGGCTGTTGAGTGCTTTCAAGACGTCACACACATTAGAAACAGTTTCAAGGCACTTCAAAATTACTCAAAACTGCTTTTTCAAAGCGCTTTATCTCAAAATATACGCGTCAGCTACATACAAAATTNACGTTACCGAGCGTTACACTTTTTCATAAGTGACTCCCAGCCCAACCTAATTTAAGACGTTGTCACGTCAAAATCGTTGTAATTAGCCCTTTGTTTAAGATACTTAATACTCTGCAAAACACTATTTTTCAAACTACTGCGACAANAAAATCGTTGTAATTAGCCCTTTGTTTAAGATACTTAATACTCTGCAAAACACTATTTTTCAAACTACTGCGACAATGCTGTTCCTTTTCCACGCATATTGCTGTATTAAAACCCTACAGTGACCACTTAAATTTTTCAGTGAACAGAACACCCGCGAAGATTGTTTATGGTATTTTCCATCGTTGTCAATCTCTTTCCTATGTCCGGACGCAAACTTGAGGCTTTTGAAAGGTTTTTAAGGCTGTTCACTNTTCCATCGTTGTCAATCTCTTTCCTATGTCCGGACGCAAACTTGAGGCTTTTGAAAGGTTTTTAAGGCTGTTCACGGCAAACTGAGTACTTCTGAAAGCCCTAATTAAGATCTATTTGCAAACACATTGTGAATTCTTACACCATATGCACAATTAACATTGCAATAGGCCTGATCACTTCATTCATGCTTCTGCCAAGTAAATATTATAAATTATTAGAAAATTAAATATTTGAAAATTATACCACTTCTTAATTCTGTATACATTAAAAACCAGAAAATAAAACAAATAATTTCATATTGACAAATTTCTACCTAACAATTTCAATTTTACGTTAAGACATCGAACTACTTTCCCTCCGTCGTTACCAACTTTACTTGGCGCATTGCAGTCGGTGTGTCCGTAAAAATATATGTAAATAGGAGCAGGGACATTTTTCAAATGTTGATTTCAAAAGTGCTCATTGTAGCGCGAACAGCCTAGAATAGGGAGGATCCTTTCTGCTCCTGCCTACACGGCGCTTGAAAAGTGTTATAGAGTGCTTGAATTACTCGTTTATCTACGAAACTGTTATACGTGCGTACAATGTACTGATCTACGAAAAGAACACGCACTTCAGACGAGGGCTGTTGAGTGCTTTCAAGACGTCACACACATTAGAAACAGTTTCAAAGCACTTCAAAATTACTCAAAACTGCTTTTTCAAAGCGCTTTATCTCAAAATATACGCGTCAGCTACATACAAAATTNGCACTTCAAAATTACTCAAAACTGCTTTTTCAAAGCGCTTTATCTCAAAATATACGCGTCAGCTACATACAAAATTACCCAAGGGCCCTGCATTGAACCTACCTATCGACTTTCGACCAATACAATAATAGGGTCACCGCTGAAAGTTCCAATGGTAATCGCAGTGCGACGAGAACACTGCGCGTCAGTGAGAGCCTTGCGCTTAGCAGCGATAGCGCACTTGATGCGCGTGGCAGAGTCGTCCTTATCGCTTCCGCGCTTCTCAGCCTCAAGCGCGGTAAAAAGAGCCTAGGCGGGATCCGTGAGTGTTATGTGGCACAGTGACGTGCGCAAGCCACCGTGCCTCGCGTCCAACGCCACCTGGCGACTCGTACGCGAACTAACTCCGGCTGTGTTCCGGTCAGCGGCTACGGAGAGCCCTCGGCCATGCCTGCTCGTGCATGAGACGACAGCCTGCTGTGACGTCACGCCGCCCGCCCCCGCAGGACCCTCTTGCTCACGCAGTCGTCCAGGCGTTCCCGTCCACTTGGAACTTCCACCGGCCGTTTCCAGAAGCCACGGGGTATAGAGCGCGTTGGGAGAAAGAAAGAGTGTCCCATATTGAAGATAAATTTGAGGGTAAAAGCTGTTCACGATAAAGTGGGCACTTTTGAAATCAACCCTCGAAAAATGTTACTGTCCCTTCATGCGTGTCATTTAACAAGCACACGTAGTGGCATGCTAACAGTAAAGTTGGTAACGACGGAGGGAAAATAGTAGAATGTCTCAAATTGTAAAATATTTACTTTTATAATCATTTTAGAAATTCCCCTTTACCGACGCAAGAATAAAATGTCAGGTCCGCGGCAATGTTGATTTTACATACGGTGGAAGGATACACAGTATGCTTACAAGTAGATCTTAAGCATGGCTTTCAAATGTTCTCATTTTAACATGAACAACCTTTAATTTCGCATATTGTAGACAGAGCTTTGGCGGGAGCTATAATACCGTTGGATATGAGCACGTTCTATATCTGCGGTTTATTGGGTTCCAGTGCAGTTTTCCTATATCTTATTTGTATTCATTGTACACGACTGTGTGTACAGAATGTTCTGAAACTTTGCGCCCAAACTCCAGCCATCTTTTTTTTTGGACCAACCGCAATACAAAAGCCCTATACACTTATACACGGAAAATAATTTTTTATACCGTGTGAGTTGCCCGCGCCTATTTTTTTGTATCTATGCAACCCGCACACAATAATACTTTTCTAACAAAACCTCTCCTCCGCCGCGAAATAATCGTATCTTGTGTAGCAGAGTCACATGCCTTGTACGTACTCGTCTCTGCGCTTCGTCCGTTGTCTGAACATTCGACGCCGTTGTCAGTCTGCGCCAATCAGTGGCGCGAAAATAGAGAATCACTACAAAACAGCTCGTGCGTGTTAATTTCTTTTCGTCAATACAGTAAGCGGTGACTACATTATTATTTCACACGTGCAGATGTGTGTTACTAACGACACAATCGTCACATACCAACGTATTCGGTACACATCACAATAATTTATTTAAAGACAATAACCGGACGTGCGTTATTTGAAAAGTGATTGCTTCTCAGCACATTGCTGACATAACGCTATCCGTTCACCACTTACTGTACTGACAACGATTGCTGTTTTTTTAGATAGGTAGTATTGTGCGCGAGTTGCATAGACACGGAAAAATAGGTGCGGGCGACTCACCCAGTATAATTTAATTATTAAAATTTGCAGCGTACAACGCCTTGAGAACATGGCTGTGCGATCACGTGTGTAGGCCACATTGCATAGGACGCAGGCGCGCGACACTAAAATGTTACATATGCAGTGTCGCGTGCCTACTTCCTATGCAACTTATCCTTCACACATGATCGCACAGCCTTATTATTCAGGCGTNATATGCAGTGTCGCGTGCCTACTTCCTATGCAACTTATCCTTCACACATGATCGCACAGCCTTATTATTCAGGCGTCGTACGCCGCAAATTTTAACAATTAAATTATATAAAAAATTTATTTTCTGGATATAAGTGTATAGGGCTTTTGTGTTACAATTGGCCCAAAGAAACTATGTCTCGAGTTTGTGCACTGAGTTTCCAAAAATTCAGTATAACGCAGGGAAATCTCATCTCTGGCTGGTACTGTCAATAAATTGTCAATAAATATATTCTTTATAAGTTTTTGCTTCATGGCATCATTGCCTTTCTTCATAGGAAAGAAATACATATACTTTGAACTGCTTATGTTCACAGTAAAGAAATAGTACTTAGCACGAAAGGTAACGGTTTAGCGATGTTAAAGGTTTTCTGTTGTTCATTGTAGTTTTCAGTGCGTAACACTTGTCCCGGCGTAAACCGATATATTCTGAAGTTACTAAACTGCAACTGAGCAAATTTTTGTCATCCAGCATACGTTTACTGCCATTCTGAAGTCCAATGATTCTCCAAATCACTTTCCTCAATTCCTTCCTAGTGATGACATATTCTTGCCCGTGTTACTAAACCGGGGTTCAGTGTGCAGTGATATTTCCTGTGGGTACCGAGCGAGGTGCGGCAGTGGTGAAGAAACCTTCGGGCACGCATTCAGGAGAGCCTGAGACACAAACCCGACAGTGCTTGATCTTAAGATCTTGCTTATCCTTAACTCGCACTTCAAACACCATGGATTCAAACCAGACTGACTGGTCAGGAGCTGGTCTTTTCCCGTATTTTTTTTGAAACTCGGTATAAAAAATCCGATGAATTTTAAATATATAAAATTACCCAGTTCCTCAGGTTTTGATCAACCTGTGTACATTAAAAAGTATTAAAAAAGTATTAATTTCTTGTTTTTTGTATTAGCGTTTCCACCTGCTGGCATCATCTTCACCACTATGATTAAATAGTTTCGTGTTACAGTGATAAATAATTTTCCTTCATTTTACATAAAAGTGATGGTGAAAAAAATGCTGTAGAATTCTCCGTCAAATTGTAGAAATGGACGTTCCATAAATTTTACAAACTTTTCCACGAATTCACAAAACCTATCCGTAAATCTTGTTAGATTTTCCTGAACTTATGGTTTAAAAAAAAATTAAAACGGGAATTTCGAAAAAATAATAATTTTCAGTATTTTAGTAGATTGCTGTGTATAAAAGAGAAATTTCATAAAGTTAAATCTTTTCTACTCTATAAATGTGGAACCCATCACTTTTCAGTTTCTATGCATGTTTGAGTGTTTTAAATGTTGCTAACTGTTACATGTGTGTAAAGCTACTTTTTGATATTTGAAGGAAAAGGTTTAAGTGGCATGGACATCATCAATGCCACGTTAACGATAATTTATGGCAACAATTTTGAAGAAAACTTTCTTTAGACTCTGCGCTTTTCGACCCCGAAACTCTAAGCTGTAGAAAACACGGGTATGTTTCATAATTAGTAATTACGTATCGCATTTTTTTTTTTATATTTACTGTTTGTCCCCGGATGTCTTGAAAGCACTTAACAACCCTCTTCTGAAGTGTGTGTTCTCGTAGAACATTCAATTGGACACACGTTTAATAGTTTCTCGGGAAAAGGTGTATTTCAAACACTCTGCAAACAGTTCAAGCGCCAGGTAGGCGGGAGCATTAATACCATCCTATTTCGTTAATAAAATAAAATGGCTCGAGGTAAGTTGCATACTTGACAGTGGAAAGAACCATACCATTTTTAAATTTTTTAGCTACTTTTCTCCTGAACATTTCCTCTGAAATATTAACACCAAAGATAACTTTGCCTTTTTTAAGGCGATATAATGAAACATTAAGTCCCGATCCAGGGTTTATAGGTCCATATTCATCACGAAAAAATTTGAGCCCTTCTTATTATCTAAATCAAGAGGGATTGTGTTGCATACCGAAGTTTTGCAGGTTTCGGATATCAATACAACAAAACATTTCAAATAATTGTTTTGGATTACAGGTCTGTTATCTCACATTCTATAATAGAAACCGCTTCCCAGCGTTTTCACCCTGAGTTCAGAATGCTTCTGCGTAANGTCTGTTATCTCACATTCTATAATAGAAACCGCTTCCCAGCGTTTTCACCCTGAGTTCAGAATGCTTCTGCGTAACGTGGTGTGTTCATGCAATTAACCTATAGGAGCAGGCATAAAATAACCGGTCATCTCAAAAATGGCACACATTAAAATTATTTTTCCTCCCTACGAAATGGAGTCACAGCATTAAACCCCATATTTTCTTACAGAAATAATACATATCCCGGGTAAGGTGTTGGAAGTATGTAATTCGTTCCTTGACTGGCGAACCTCTGTTAAAAAATTATCTCTTACTGTTTTTCTCAAGTTTCCAAAATTCCATTAATATAATGTATCACACACACACGCAGTTTAAGATATTTTCAAATAAACTAAATTGGCATGTTAAGAATAAATATTTTATTTGTCACCACGTTGGCATTTTAAACTAGCTCTACTTAGATAACTGCGATCTGCGGTTATTTCCTTAACTATATACAGTCAATAGGGGTGACAGCTTTTCACGCCATTGCTAAGACCCGTCCTGAGATCGCAGAGTCGGTATTGAACACGCCGCCTCTTTTGCAACTCCTGCGAGCCGGGAAGGCGGCAGCGTGCATTCCTTCTTCCCTCCGTATTTTCCAAGTGGAAGTGTGACTCCCCGCGGCGCGAGCANCGGGAAGGCGGCAGCGTGCATTCCTTCTTCCCTCCGTATTTTCCAAGTGGAAGTGTGACTCCCCGCGGCGCGAGCAGAAAGAATCAGATCCGCGCAGAAATGCTCGCTCCGTGCGCGCCCGATATATCAGCGCGACGCTATCAGCAGGGGAAGAGAAGGAGAGGTGCACGGGCTGCACACCCCTTCTCGTCGACGTAGGAGGTTGGGGGGGTGCAGGTACTTAGGCCCGGGCCAGACCGCCAGCCGCAGGAATCTATTAGCCTAATGTAAGCAATTCCGGCGAGAGTGTCTGGCGGCGGCGAGAATAAGAATCGTCGCGGGGTGTGGCGCCAAAAGAGTGACGAGGGGGAGAGAACTGACGAGGAGTAAGGCTTTCCTGGTGCAAGTAAGTGCCCCATGTGAGGGGGAGGGGGCTGGTACTCTAGGTCGACCCACCATGCCACGGGCACATTAACAAGCGTATGTTTCACTGCTGCGATTATTATTTCTCGGTACAACTATGTTTGGTTCACGATTCGCCGAGGACTAAAAGACCTTCCAAACCGTTTTGCGTCCTTCAGTCACGCGTAAAAATGCATGCAATCTACATAATAATGACATTATGTATGTGAACAGGTGCATCAGCGAGGGGTAACGCTATCGGACCGACCAGCACGATCATGAGGATAACGGGAGTGCCCTGAAGAAATCCACTGGTCAATGGCAACGTCCGCCACATTTCCTCGTGCAAAAAGCCTGGAATCACATTGCCGGAAATTAAATCCCAGTCGTGATTGGAGAGGTTGATGAACTACCTAGATACCGCGGCCTCATGTACAAGTGTTCATGCGTCGATCATGTGAAACTAACTGTTCATATAACCATAATTTTCACCTGGGTGAGCATTTTTCACTCCGGTGCGCATCTTTCACTCCGACATGTATTACTCAAGCNATAACCATAATTTTCACCTGGGTGAGCATTTTTCACTCCGGTGCGCATCTTTCACTCCGACATGTATTACTCAAGTGGATGTTTTTATTTAAACGAGTACAACAAAAATTTCGATTTAAACTTCTACCAGGGTCAATACTGTACTTTCAGTGCGACTGTTAAATGTATAACCAATATGCTACCAACATTAATTTGAGCACGCTGGTCAGAGTTCACATTGACACACATGCACTTACAAGCTGAGATTTGCATACAACTTTGTTTTGATAAGTGTTGAGAAGTGCACGAACCAGCCTAACTCTAAAAACAGTAGGTGCGTGTATTTTACCTTGTGATTTTTTTTATGTTTTCCATCCTTTCCTTTGTGTATCTGTCTTCTTCCAAGAGAGTCAGCATCGTCCCAAGTTTCGTTTATTCCAGCTCACAGTGCTGCCAACTCTGCGCCATCAGCAAAATCAGTAACGAAGTACGGCTAATCCTTAGGTCCAATGATATAATCTAAAATAGACTTGAAAATACGTCACTTTTGAAGTCTGAACAAATATAATATCAATCTATATATAAAAGTCGAATCTGCATGCATGCATGCATACATGTATTCATATATGTATGTTCCTTATACAATTTTACGCCGTTCGATGGAGCTGGACCAAATTTGGCAGTGCCCGACATAAAATACTGTGTGCTGAAATGGGCTCCGCCTCTTTTTTGGGCCGGAAACTCCTGAAATCGGTTCGTAAATCTCTGTACTCCTATTGGGTTGGAAACCCCTAAATGGGATCGTAAATCTTCTATTGCTTTGTTATACCTGGACAACTCCAGGTAGTTTTGCTAGTACTATGATAACATTATATATTTTAGGACACTGTGTATAATATTTCTCATGAGAATTGGCATGAATATTTAATATAAAATGGATTTAAACGCTTGATTCATTTTAACTTATTTATATAATGTAAAAACTTATGAAACATTTAAATGTATAAATTGCTTACTTAGTTGTATAATTTTTTCACACCAAAGTCTACATATTTGGATTAGTTCTCATTTCATGAAAATTGCCGCAGTATCACAAAGTACCCTTGCCTTCAAACATATTTTATCAATCTTTTCGTATTTTTATGTAGGATGACAGACCACCATAATTCTTTCATCTTAATGCGATTGTACGTCCAATTGAAAGGATAGTGTTTTACATGTTAAATTATTTTAGGCCTATCACCTTTCACAATGTCATTTTCAAACAAAAAGTACTTTTTTCGTATTTGCCTAAGCCACATTTCTACAAAAACAATTATAAAATTTTAATACCTTAAAAAGGGCGGGTAAATTCAATTTTATATACTAAAAAATACAAACTCATATTAATGCACTCGTTCTTGCTCTCTTTTAGCATGGTTGTTCTCCTCAAATGGAACAAAGTGTTTTTTTTTTTGTTTGAAAGCGATATTGTGAAAGGTACCTGAGACATTCACTAGACAGCACCCTTACATAACATATCAGGTGAAATTTTAAAATTATTAGTGTCTCACTTGCTAACTAGATCACACGTAGACTACTGAAGCCCACACTAATGAAACCTGTTCCAGCTTATAAATTTTTGTTATAAAATTTGGGCTTTTCAAATACACGTAAAGTAATGTCATTTTTAGTTAATTTTCACTTTTAATACTTTATGTTTATGTACTTTGATGTTTTAATCTATGTCGACCAATGAATACTCTTATTTATTTTTCTTTACTGTTACATTTTTATTGAAATAATTTTTGTCCTGCAACATTGTATGTACGGTTTTGTATGGTTTGAGAGAGAAAAGATGACTGACTTCATTTCAGTTCTATCCTTATTTAGCTGACGTATTGCATAAACACTGTATAAACATATACATAAAAATTTGTGTATAACTTATGTTGCGTGTTGACGACAAATTNTGTTTGAAAGCGATATTGTGAAAGGTACCTGAGACATTCACTAGACAGCACCCTTACATAACATATCAGGTGAAATTTTAAAATTATTAGTGTCTCACTTGCTAACTAGATCACACGTAGACTACTGAAGCTCACACTAATGAAACCTGTTCCAGCTTATAAATTTTTGTTATAAAATTTGGGCTTTTCAAATACACGTAAAGTAATGNCACACTAATGAAACCTGTTCCAGCTTATAAATTTTTGTTATAAAATTTGGGCTTTTCAAATACACGTAAAGTAATGTCATTTTTAGTTAATTTTCACTTTTAATACTTTATGTTTATGTACTTTGATGTTTTAATCTATGTCGACCAATGAATACTCTTATTTATTTTTCTTTACTGTTACATTTTTATTGAAATAATTTTTGTCCTGCAACATTGTATGTACGGTTTTGTATGGTTTGAGAGAGAAAAGATGACTGACTTCATTTCAGTTCTATCCTTATTTAGCTGACGTATTGCATAAACACTGTATAAACATATACATAAAAATTTGTGTATAACTTATGTTGCGTGTTGACGACAAATTCATGTGTTTGCTTGTTTCATCTTCATATACTAGCCATGTAAGACTGTCAAAATACCGCAGTTAGCAAATTCTGCCAGCAATTAAAATTTCCGATATTTGGTTCTTAGAGCATAGAATAAATTTGGCACTCAACATCTTTCATCCATATTTTCCTTGTGTCCATGTCAAGATGTTTAAACAAAAAGTTATTTTCTCCTGTTTCGCAAAAATTATATTTCTGATTTTTCCTTTTGGCACAGCAAACACGTAACCAGTTTTGTGCCTAGAGTAGATGGATATTTAAATTCCTAACTTAATGGTTAGTATAAAACAGGTAAGCTCTACAAATAAAAAAAATATTTTAATATCTTTCAAGGTCATGCCATTTACAGTTGGAAAGTTTTATATATTGCTGTGACTACAGATCATTGGAACTAAACTTCAAACACAGTACATATATTATAACTGAAACATTTGTGTCCTAGACAAATTCTAAAGACAGCTCACATTTTAAAGGTGCGCTATTTCAAATTATTAAATACTTAATTGCAAATGCAATTGACTATTTCATTAATGGTTTTATAATCGTTGATAAAAATTTTAAGTATATTTGGTAGCATTTCAGAGCAGTGCAAATAAATCAGCCATCTGATTTCTTTCTTAATTTATTATCTTAACAAAGTCAATCACGCAAAAATCTAAAAAAAATCCAACCTTTAGACAAGTACGGCTTCTTAGGGCAGGTTTCGCCAGTCAACGACAAATTTCAATTGTTTTATTTCTACTATGTTGTTATCATACTTCTTAGATAAATATATTTGGTATTTAAGCCAAGCAGTCTCCCTGATAAGCATTACTTTATTACATAAATGCCACGTTGTTGTGGTAAGCGAAAATTATAATTCACAGAATGTCGCAGTAGCCATAGAATTGATTCCGTCTGAAATAAGCTTCTGCATAGTTCACACTTGACTATCATCCGAGAAAATGAAGTTCTGAACAACACTTTGGCAAGACTTGTAATGCCTATTTCAGTTCAGTCCGTTATAAGACAATGGTACACGTTAAAATCAACAAAAATAGTTTTACAACACGGTAACTTTAATGCCAAACATAAAACCCGTTAGCTAACTTTTACCCTGATGAACGAAAATTAGAGATTACCGCAGAAAAGGTATACGCTGGCTAAATTAATACTGACTAATGTGCTAATAGTTTAATAACAAACTTGTGCATTGCAATCACCAGAATTCCATAAATATAGTGCTGCAATAAAGAAAACGTGTCATATGAAAACAAAAATAAACTTGTTTTATTAACTTTTGTGCTACATTTTACAGTAATACCCCGCTTTACGCGACCCCGTTATGCGCGGTTTCACTATAACGCGAATTTCAAATTTCGCGCTCAAATGCCTCTCATTACGCGAAAGAGTGCGTATAAACATAATGTAGTCATCAACTTCTCTATGGTCGCGGGAATCCCCGCTTCCTCTGAACATTCTGTTTGAAGAATTAGGAATTCCCCGTCCTTCGACTTTGTTCTATGGGGATTCCCTCGTTCGTTTTGTTTGTTCCGTCATGTTTAGTTCGGNCCCGTCCTTCGACTTTGTTCTATGGGGATTCCCTCGTTCGTTTTGTTTGTTCCGTCATGTTTAGTTCGGCTGGCAATCGTGTTTTAACATTTATTGGAGATATGTCATAATTTAACGCTACGTCAAAAATGCAGCATGTAAAGAAAAAAGAGCGTAAAAGCGTAACTTTGGAATTGAAGATGAAAGTGTTAAGAAGAATGGAAAAAGGAGGCAAAGCAACAATTGTTGGGAGAGATTTTGGACTATCAGAGTCGACTGTGAGAACGATTTTTAAAAATCGGGGAAAAATTAAAGTCTCCAGCGAAAGTTCAACACCTGTAAGTGCAACAAAACTTTCTCGTTCGAGATCCTCTATCTTAGAAAGAATGGAGAAGTTACTGTCAGTCTGGATCGAAGATTTGAATAAGAAGAACACACCACTAAGTCAAGACCTCATATGCACAAAAGCAAAATCTTTATATGAGATGCTGAAAACAGAAGAAGGAGAAGGGAGTTCCACTCCGACTTTTGCTGCCAGCAGAGGCTGGTTCCATCGGTTCAAGCAGCGTTCTAATCTTCACAATATCCACATAACAGGCGAGGCGGCCAGCGCGGACATTCAAGCTGCAGCTGAGTTTCCAGACAAGTTTCAAGAGTTCGTTGGACGAGAGAAAATTCCTGCTTGTCTCATCTTCAATGTTGATGAGACCGGACTTTACTGGAAAAAAATGCCATCTCGAACATTCATTTCTAAGGAAGAACGTCAAGCCAGTGGTTTCAAAGCTGCGAAAGATCGACTAACACTTCTGCTGGGTGGTAATGCCACTGGTGATTTCAAACTGAAACCTTTACTAGTGTACTATTCAGAAACACCCCGTGCAATGCGAGGCACAGACAAGACAAGTCTACCAGTTGTGTGGCGATCAAACAGAAAGGCGTGGGTTACACGGGAAATTTTTCAAGAATGGTATTCTAATAGTTTTTGCCCATCAGTCAAATCCTACTGTGACAGAAATGGGCTTGAACCTAAAGTTATATTACTCTTAGACAATGCCCCAGGACATCCAACCTCACTTGATACGCCCAGAGACTTAAAAGTGTACGTGGAATTCCTTCCACCAAACACTACGTCAATATTACAACCTATGGACCAGGGAGCAATAGCAAACTTCAAAGCTTATTACCATCGCCGCACTTTTAGCCAACTAATTCATGAAACTGACGGGGAAGGAAGACAGTCTATGCGAGAGTGGTGGAAGTCATACAACATTATGAAGGCTATTCACAACATAGAAGAGGCTTGGAAGGAAGTTAAAAAGAGTTGTATGAACGGGGTGTGGCGTAATCTTTGGCCAGATGTAGTGGAAGCACCTAGAAGAATTGTCCAGATGCAGAGACAAGTGCTTGAAGACATTGCTGCAATGATTGAGGGGTCTGAACTTGAAGATGTCGCAGTAGAAGATCTCGTAGAACTTGTAACAACGCACGATGATCCTCTCAGCAATGAAGATCTGATCGAGTTACAGAATAATCCTATCTACAATGAGGAAGAACAAGTAGAAGAGAAAGTTTTATCTTCAGGGGGAATACAAAATGCTCTTTCAAAAATTTATTCAGGTTTGGACATATTGCAGAGTATAGACAATAATGATGACCGTGTCTTAACCGTGTGTCAAACTATTAAAAACAGTGTTGGGTGTTATGAACGTATTTTACAAGAACGTAAAAAAAACGCTACCCAAAAGACAATAGATGTATTTTTCCGTAAAAAATAATTAATAGTATGTATGTATTGCATAAAGTGTTCTTAGAATTAAAGTAATTGATTAAAATGATTCGTATTTTTTTGTATTAAATTTTGACTATGTTTAATCATAAACCTCGATATACGCGAATTTCAGTTAACGCGATTTTTTCCGAAACGTATCCCTCGCGTAAAGCGGGGTATTACTGTACATTTAATCAAATATAAATCAAGTTATCACGACTGATAAAATCTGCATTAATAAAGACTAAAATATTACAGTATGTCGCAAAACCATAAATAAAAATATATTATGGTCAGTGTCCAAATGACGTTTTTGGACTATTTGAATCAAAAGTTAATTTCGATTTAAAATGGGTAGTATATTAACTTCAGACCTGCACCACCGCAGGAGTGCCGTACTCCATCGAGACGTTACGTTGAACATTGTTTACGTGAGGCGTGAAATTCCACAGCCTTACAACATGAAATGTACACGTCGTTATTTGTTTTCCCTTCAGCACGGAAAATTAAATACCGAAATAAAAATTACTGGGTCAGTGTAAACGTGAGGAAGCGCAGAAAAATTCTCCGCCTCATTCCAAGTCAAGCTACACATCCTGGCGCCTCGCATTAGTCAGCTGAATTAGCATACAAACTGCGAATTCTCCGGCTGCCGTGTTCACAACACAGAGATCCCAAGAATTCTCTCTTATTCAGCCCCCTTGACATTACTTACTGATTCACTGGTTTCCTTATATTATCACTATTTGCTCTACATTTTGTTCATTGGGGCCACCGCTAGGGCATATACCATAACGTGTCAATTTTCTATGAAATATAAAATACCAAATATTTTCTTATCAGGGGGAAATATATAAAAAGAAATAGCATTTCTCAAAATCACTGTAATAGATCAGTTTAACCAGGTGGTTTTCCGAAAAACAGTCTGAGGACGCGGTGTAATGCAATATTATGTGCACATCGCAAAAAACTTTATTTATCTCAGAGTGTTCTCTCGCAAGTGAAATTGGGTGACGATAGTGAAATTTTCTGGGGTTCTCTCTCGTTTGGGCATGTGCCATTATTTTTAATTGCTGTATTGGTGAAACCTGGCATCTTCCAAGACTTTTGGACAACATACTTCCCACAATTCAGCAACAGTTTGGAATAGGCACTTTTCTTTACCAACACGGTAATCACCCTGTCCATGCAGCAAGGTCAATTGTATTGTGGTTTGAAGACACACAGGCGAGACTGCTCAACTGTCCCATTCAAAACCTTGACTCGTTCCAACAAAATATATTTGAAATGAGCTGGTGCGTCTGGCTCTCTAGACAGCCGAGGTGTGCCAATTGATGAAATTTCAAGCTTATTAACTACACGTTCATCAACTGACAGGAGGCAAGATGTTATGTTTAAGGGCCCCGCTTACCTGGCACTTGAACCACGTTGCAGCTTCTTTGAAATTTGATTTTTTTGATGAATCTATCAAACAAGTCCTCAAGATGTTTACCCGCGAAAAGAAACAATACCCAAGACGAGGGCGGGATAGTACTTTTAAGATATTAAGCATGCTGTAACAATTATTTTGAATCCCTCTAGCACAGTGTTACAATTTCGAAAAGTCGGTGGGCTTAGCCAGGTTCGTTAAGGGATGGAGGTCTTATTAAAATAAAGAGTTAAATATAATTTCATCATTATATTTACAATAACTACAAACAAAATTCTCTCGACCCAGCATCTAACAGTTAATTTATATCACTTGCTGTTTACATTAAATAAATCAAATCAATGCATTATACCAACCTTAAAGGAATTAACGTAATTAAATAATAACAATAAATCCCAATATACAATGTACAAAACGTTTTCAATAATTATTTTATAAATCACTAGCGGACCCGACAAACGTTGTTCTGCCCGAACGTTGGCTTGCCTGCTATTAGCGGTCACATTTTTATTAATGTAAATGTTGAATCTTAATACTAAAATAATTAATGTTTGTTTTGTTTTTTATCTTAATGCAAGCTGATGAACAATGTTTTTCGTCAATCCCAGAGGTGTATAAATGAACAAACTTGATGGTTAGCCAACGCGAGAACACGCAACATATATAGGAGATGGACAAAATAATATGAACACCATGCAATATAGTACATTTTGTTGCACGTTGGCAACACTACTTTCGTGTAAATAAAGCGACGCGTATGTATTGCACATTTTACGTGCCAAGTCTTGTAGGTTATATTTCAGTATATTATACGCTTTGTTCTGCGACGGTTAAAACAAGCGATCGGTGAAATGTGTGATCTCTCAGACTTCGAAAGAGGGCAAATCGTTGGTGCTCGGTTAGCGGGAGCGTCTGTGACGAAAACAGCTGTATTGTTTAACGTTTCAAGAGCAATAGTATCCACGGTAATGACAGCACACACAAAACATGGTAAAACATCATCGACGAAGAGGAATAGTGGGTGAAACACAAAGTTAACTGACAGAGACCGACGAACATTAAAAAGAATTGTGGCCAGACAACATAAAACTACCACGGCAAAAGTGACAGCAGAACTCAGCATTCATTTGAGCAATACTGTTTCGACAAAAACAGTACGGCAGGAGCTCCACAAAGCTAACATTCATGGAAGGGCTGCAATTGCGAAACCTTTTATAACCGAAGCCAACGTTAATCTGCGAAAGAAGTGGTGCCACGATCATAAATACCTGGACACTTGATGATTGGAATAATCTGGTATGGTCCGATGAATCATCGTTTACATTGTTTCCTACAAACGGCCGGGTTTATGTATGGAGAACCCCAAAAGAAGCCAACGATCCGGACTGCCTGCTTCCTACAGTCAAGCATGGGGGAGGTTCCGTTATTATTTGGGGAGCTATATCGTGGTAGTGAGCTGGTCCTCTCATTCACATCACTGGCCGGATTACTGCGAATGAATATCTCGACATCTTCAATTATGAAGTTCTTACTATTACTAGCATATTGCTGCCAAACACTGTCATATTCCAAGATGATAATGCGCCCATACACACAGCCAAAAAGGTTCAGTCTTGGTTTGAGGATCATCAGAATATCATCAAACATCTTTCCTGGCCAGACCTCAACATAATTGAACCGTTATGGAGAGTTTTTAAGCAGAGAGTGAGGAGATTTCCATCTCCAACATCATTGAAGCAATTTGTGGATGTTTTGGTACAAGAATGGGACAACATTCCGTTGGAAACTATTCAGGCACTCTACGAATCTATTCCGCGAAGAATTGCAGCTGTTCTAAAAGCAAATAGTGGCCCAACACCTTATTAATAAATAAATATTGTGTACATGTCAGGTGTTCATATTATTTTGTCCATCCCCTGTAATTATCCATGTGAGAAGCATAGATTTTCTAGATCCAACCCACAAATAGACATTGTTTGGCATTGTGACTTATTAATAGTCATTGCAAATGCCAAGTGAATTGGAAATTGCAGGCGTCTGAATGGAATGGGTGAGTCTGAAGGGATCATTGGGATCCGAAGCAGGAGAACATCTTCATCTTCAAACTTGCGGTTCAANATGGAATGGGTGAGTCTGAAGGGATCATTGGGATCCGAAGCAGGAGAACATCTTCATCTTCAAACTTGCGGTTCAAAATGGTAGCTTCAAGAACATTGCCCTTGATTTTTTTATGACAAATCGCGTGGCATTGCATAGCTTTGGTGCAATTTAAATTCCGAAGCAAAATGATTGGTGAACCAATTTTTTATCACAAGTTATGTGGTGGCATTCCCGGTAAATCCAATGAATTCAAGAATTGAACACGATAGTTGACTGCTTCGTCAGGANATGGAATGGGTGAGTCTGAAGGGATCATTGGGATCCGAAGCAGGAGAACATCTTCATCTTCAAACTTGCGGTTCAGAATGGTAGCTTCAAGAACATTGCCCTTGATTTTTTTATGACAAATGGCGTGGCATTGCATAGCTTTGGTGCATTTAAATTCCGAAGCAAAATGATTGGTGAACCAATTTTTTATCGCAAGTTATGTGGTGGCATTCCCGGTAAATCCAATGAATTCAAGAATTGAACACGATAGTTGACTGCTTCGTCAGGATCGACAACAGTGTCGATCGATTTGAACGACATCTCATTGCCAGGCAATGACTGTTGTATTTTGAAATTAATAGCGTCGACATCGATATTTTTTGCGGCCAAAATAGCTCGTTCACGTAGACACGCATGATTATTGTAATTAGCACGCAAATCTGGGAATGTGCTTTCAATCAAAGCATCTTTCGTGGCTACAATGTTGCAAAAATTGTCTAGCATTTTGATGCATTGTGTATTTCCATGCAATAGAATTTTTCCATTGCCAATATAGAGCAATTTTTAAGAGAATGACAGTGTCAATGGATCATTTTGCAGTTGAACACGCATATTTATGGTAAGGCGTAATGTATTGACATTTCTCCATAGGTATGATTGTTTCAAGCATGCGTTAGTTTCGTCCTCATATGTAGCGCGTGGAATGACCGGCAATGTCTGTCTGAAAGCACCTGACAGCAGCAGTAGAGTGCCACCGAAAAGTCTGGTATTATCGTTGAAATCTTTCATCGTTCTATCGAGAGCTTCAAGTGAATGCTTGTGGGCCATAGTGCATTCATCCCAGATAATAATTTTTTCAATTTTGAAAAACTTTAGCCATGCCGGAATGCTTCTTTATGTTGCACATTGCGTCTGGATTTGTGTGAACGTTCAATGGTGACTTGAGTGCTGAATGTGCAGTCCGTTCCACCATCAAGCAAAGTCGTTGCAATGCCTGATGAAGCAATTGCCAAAGCAATATGATTTTGTGATCGAATGCGCGCAATTATCAGTGAGATGAGGAATGTTTTGCCAGAGCCGCCTGGTGCGTCCAAATAAAAGTATCCGCCTTGTTGTGCTGTAATTGACAAATTAATTCGATCGTATATGTTCTTTTGTTCAGTAGTGAGCAGTTGCTCATTATTTGCAACAAAAGTAGTCAAAGAGGCCTCATCGAACTGTTGTTCGCTCTGAACATCGCTGTTAATTATGTTTGTTGCTGAGCGGTTAGGCGATGGCATACCTAAATGAATAAGTGGCATATTCTAAATTAGAATGCAAATATCATCAATCTTTATTAACGCCTAGTTATATATTTCCGGCGAAAAATCGATATTGGGATCTTGATCAGAGATCCGAATGCGATGCAGAATGTCTTCGCTCATGGAATCTTTATGTTTCTCCCAGAGAGCAGAACCTTGCGACGGAAAACATGTCATCAACAATATGGCGAATAATTGGCGAATTTTATGAGGAGAGTAACTCAGTACTGCATCGGTAAGTGTGAGATTCCAATGGTTGTCATCTTCCATCAAATGCAATTCGCGACACGCATCGTGGTACGCGTCGTACAAAATACCATTGACTGTTTGCAAGTATTAGAAGGACGTCAGTCCAGGAACGTTAACCACCAACAAACGCAAGAAGAAGCATTCGCATTGCTTTTAATGGACTGTGTTTAATCGGCCTAATGTATTTCCCATAAATATGTCGTCGTATCCTTGGACTGGAACGCCTCGCTTTCGTGGGTCCCACTTTTTTGACTGTTTGTTCCACGTGAAAAATCGGGGCACATCAGTATACATTAAGGTCTTTGCGAATTGACCGAAAATACCTGGTCGGTTGCATAGTTCGAAAAACTCGAGGGGTTTTTGGGGCAGTTAATGCTCGTTTTATAGCAGTATCTTCAGTGAAATAAACACGCTGTTCATTTTCAAGATACACGGCCAACTGTAGAACAGCGGGATCTCTGTTGTGTATTGGAAAACTCAAAATGCGCCAAACTGCTTCATTGCTGCTAATGTATCGGCCCATTTGAAAACGTGTTATTTCGTCGGTATCATTTAAATTTTGAACAGCAAATGCAGCCATATAGCTGCCCTTATGAACAATTTTGCAAATGTATTTTATTGACTTCGCCGAACTGCAGAACTCAACGTTTGTGTGTGCTTTGTAGGTTTTGGACAGCAATGGCGAATACGGAACCACCCAGCGATTGTCAATGTCAACCGGATTTCCACCGTTTGACATGCGCAATTGATATGATTGGCCACCATTGTCTGTGTCTCTACGACGATACAATGGATAACCATCGATATTAGTGATAGTATCGGTTTATACACATTTTTGGGAAACGTTTCTTACATTTTCCATTGTCGCGCCGTCATGTACAGATCGCCGCATGGACCATGGATCATGTTAGCAGTAATAATGTCAAACAACTCTTGATCGATATTCCGATCCGGAATTTCTGCTGAAATAATTTTATCAATTTCTTCTGGCCGTACTTTGTCTACCAACCAAAACAAAATATGTGCATGTAGCAAACCTCGTTTTTGCCATTCAACAGAATACAGCCAGCAACGTGTTTCGCCGAATACATAGTGATGTGTAATCGAGTTCATCAAAGATTTTAATTTTCGTTTGAAGACACGTGCAGTGATATCATGGCAATGCATTGCTGTTTGACCTGGCAATAATGAAATTTTAATTTCATCCCAGTTTGGATTGCAGGTAAATGTAATGAACAAATCTGGTCGGCCATACGTGCGCACGAAAGTCATGGCGTCGTGAATGTATTCTTGCATGTGACACGAACTACAAATATATGATGATTGAAGAATATGTGCGGTGCCGATGTTGTTATTAGTTGTTTCATCTACGTTACTGACAATAACATCACGCAAATGAATGTACTACTCAGAACGCAGCTTCGCTTGATTATACTTGATGTACCGTAATCGCTCGCTTTCAATTTTCGCATATATATCAACGATGTATTGATGAAACAGCCGGCGGCATCGGAGAATGTTGTCTTCATTTGTACGAATCATGAACCGATATGCGTAGAAGTTCATCGCGCTCACTTTCTTGTTGGCTTCTGTACCCGCGTTTCCCTACCCGTGGGCCTGGCGGTGGCGGTCATACATTGGAAAACCCATAAGTGCCATGGAAAATAAGAGGTAGCATGGGATGATCTGTTTGGCCCATCCAGAGGTACCCTCTGGATATACGGATCAGATGAGGTTGGACTCGTGCTGGCAGTGGTTGACTCCGCATGCTGAAGAAGGCTCGGAGAGATTCCCCCTCTTGCTGAAGAGCTGGACGTGAACAGGGCATGTTCCGGGGGCGTCCCCGAGATGACGTCAGGGGCGTGGGTAGTGCTCCGGCCAGACCACACGCTTGGTAACTGAGTGCTAGGATCTCAGGCCTTGTGGTAGGACATGCTCGGTGCGATCTGTTATATCAGATCGGGGCTATGCTCGGTGCGGCCTGATGAACAGGTCGGAGCTACGGGTTTGATCAATTATGGTAAGCGCTGGTCATGTCTGCGTTGAGAGGGCGTGATCCCTCTTCCCCGCCTACTGGGAGGCCGGGGAGCGGCAGGGCCGAATGGCTAAGAGCACCCCGTCAACAAATAAAAGCACAGCTTCGGCGGTGTTATCATTGTACCTGCAAAGTGGGGGGAGGATTATACGGTCACTCCGGTGAGAGGAAGGAGGCCGGACACTTGAGGTGGTGTGGCAGTACTATGCTATAGTAACCGAGTCTGGTCCCGTACCGACTTCCAGAAAGGGTGTGTGATGAGTCTCTTATAGGTCTCTCAACACTCAAGGCTACCCAAGGCTTCTTGTACCACCCCTGTTTAAACTAATTGGGCTCCGCCGCCCGTGCCCTATGGGATATCAGCTTCCTAGTGCCTGGCTAGGGATATCTGCTGTAATGGCTTGGGCCGATAGTTAGTACCTAGGCCCAACCACTTGGTGGGGTGTTGGACTTCTTGGCATTCAGGCCATTGGAGCCCAAAACAGGAATTTCCCTGTGATGAAATTCTATGTATGGTAAAGGACAAGTGTCTGACGTCAGCAGGATGAGCCTTATGGGCGGCGTGGCGAGTTCGGCTCTCGGTGACGAAAAACCAGGGTATACAACCGGACTAGGATGACTGTATCCAACAATTTTCAGAGATACTCCGCGTCTCCCTGCCCGTGGGTTGCTGCCCTGGCGGTGGGGCATGGGAAAACCCATTCGTGCCATGTAAAATAAGAGGTAGCACGGGATGATCCAGTTGGTCCATCCGGAGGTTTTCTCTCGTGTACGGATCGCTAGAGGTTGGACTCGGGCTGGCAGTAGTTGACTCCGCATGCTGGAGGAGGGTCGGAGAGATTCCCCCTCTTGCTGAAGAGTCAGGCGTTGAGCAGGCACCTGCTCTGGTAGCGTCCTGAGATGACGTTAGAAGTTTGGGTAGTGCTCCGGCTAGACCACACGCTTGGTAAACTGAGTACTAGGATCTCTGGCCCAGTGGTAGGACATGCTCGGTGCGATCTGATAGATCAGGTCGTGGCTATGGATTTGGTCAACTTCGGTGACCGCTTGTTATGCCTGCGTTAAGAGGGCGTGATCCCTCTTCCCGGCCGACTGGGCGGCCGGAGCGCGGCAGGGCCGAATGGCTAATAGCGCCACGTAAAAATATAAAAGTGTGGCGTAAAAAACCACATTTCATTCAACTGTACCTGCAAAGTAAAAATATAAATAAGACAAAAAGAAATTAATCGTACAGAAAATGAAAAATAAATAATGTGTAGATTGTACCTGTCGCTGGATTTCTTTGTTTGATGTTGAAATGATATCCATCTTCTCCTTCCCAAAATACCAATGGATATTTCAAAGCGTCGTAAGAACGATTACTGTCTTTAATTGTCTGCGCCGTGTTATCTCTGCATTGGATCCGTATATCTCGACGTTCGTATGCGTCGCCAACCATAACAATCGCAACTTCATTAACGGTTGGTTCATTGTATCGACCTGCGTGTTCTCCAGATGGTACTTTGTTTGCTTTTATGAAGATCATGTAGCTGTTGTTTTGAAGTTTTTTAAACAGTATTGAACAACTGGACCAACTGGTTGTGATTTCGCAAAAACTGTTCCAAAGTCGCCACAATTTCTCGCTCCTCCATCTGCTCGATGTGGTTGTATTGGCAGCGTGTGTTTATTTGTTGCTCCTCATCGCCCATGAAGTAGATTTGCAAGAATTTTGGATCGGCATCAGGAATTGACATTAAAGAACCAATTTGATGTTACACTTGGCCCTGAATCTTAAACGTTGATTCAAAATTGCTATCATCCTGATTCTGAAAGATGTTTTGCTCCAAATGATATCATTTGGAAGCAAGAATTGAATTTACGAATTTTACCCAAAAACAATTTTGATTGAGGTATGGCTCCAGCCAATAATGTTTTCAATGTTTCTGGCGGCGAATTCAATGGTGGCAGTACAACTTTTCCAGACGCGCAGCAGAAACCGGACGATTCACCTTTGCATTTGAATGCATGGCAGTGTTGGCATTCTTTGTACATAGCGCCGATGACAATTTGTGAATGTGACGAATAGTCGATGTCCGACTCATATTCGAACGCAAGGCGGAGAAGTGATGCACGTGTCAATGCGCGATGTACTTGCAGGCACTGTCGTTCATGTGCTCTGTGTGCGTCGGTGGCTCGTTAAGGCGCCTGTCTGTCTCACTGCAAGCTCGAAGGCNATTGACATTAAAGAACCAATTTGATGTTACACTTGGCCCTGAATCTTAAACGTTGATTCATAATTGCTATCATCCTGATTCTGAAAGATTTTTTTGCTCCAAATGATATCATTTGGAAGCAAGAATTGAATTTACGAATTTTACCCAAAAACAATTTTGATTGAGGTATGGCTCCAGCCAATAATGTTTTCAATGTTTCTGACGGCGAATTCAATGGTGGCAGTACAACTTTTCCAGACGCGCAGCAGAAACCGGACGATTCACCTTTGTATTTGAATGCATGGCAGTGTTGGCATTCTTTGTACATAGCGCCGATGACAATTTGTGAATGTGACGAATAGTCGATGTCCGACTCGTATTCGAACGCAAGGCGGAGAAGTGATGCACGTGTCAATGCGCGATGTACTTGCAGGCACTGTCGTTCATGTGCTCTGTGTGCGTCGGTGGCTCGTTAAGGCGCCTGTCTGTCTCACTGCAAGCTCGAAGGCGTTCGTTGCGTTGCTCTTGACTTTCATATGCACGTGTGTTTGCAACCTGGTCTCTTAAATTTGCATTGTCCGTCAATTGATCTTCTGCCATTCTATTTAACCGACGGGTCTGGACTATTTGTGAATTCCGTGTACGTCGACTAATATTTCCTCCTCGTCCACTAAGACGTGGCATTGTTCTGTAATAAACACACACACATAAATACAACTAACTTATATTTGAATTTTATGGATGTTATAATTTGTTTAACAAATTTACATATTTAACACTCCGTAAATTTTATATGTTCTTATATGCCAAAAATCTTAACAAAATTTGTCAAAAAATTATAAATTTTCTAGAACCCGATCGCAGCGCCACCTACCGGGTTCAATTGTGAATCTAAACCATCCAGGAGCCAACTCAAACACACACAAAAATTTTCATCCAAATCGGTACAGCCGTTTAGGAGTTCAGTGACATACACACGTATAGAAGAATTATATTTATAAAGATATGTCCATATATTGCAGTTCTAATATTAACAGTAAAATCCGTATCGCATGTTCATTCATCCCAACTCGTCAGGCATCCCATTATCTCGTCCATTCACCCAAAACACCTAGTCCATCGTCGCCTCGCGATCTTCCGTCTTCGTCCGTCCCCTTCGCCGATGTCTTTCGCTGCACCACGCGTCGCTCTATTACCGCACTCAGCCAATTGGCTTCCACAAAAATACTGCCAACCGTTGAACAACTGCACTATTTATAGGGTCGTAGGGTCATCGCCCAGAAATATCTCTAAATGCCACTTTGCGCCGAGGATCCTAGTATCCAGAATATTCTTGTACATCTCTAAACTCGTCGGCTTCTCCAACAGGTGGGATGAGGAACTTTGACGTTAGCCAGATCCAGCTGTAAATCATTCCCCCAGCTACAGGTGCCGGGCGACGCGACGGGGCAAACCGCCTGGGTGTAGAGGAGGCCCGAGGGGTGGTCAGCCCTCCCACAGCACCGGCCTGCGTCTAACGGGAGCTTGTGCGAGAGGTGAGAAGGTCACGTGCGTAACAATCGTTAAAAATGCCTTTTTCAGACTGCCGTATCTTAAAACATACTACCCGGGCACAAACTAACTACGATAAAAGCCTGTATTGAATCTTGCTACAGACTTTTCATCAATAAAACGATAAGGTTGCCGCTTCAAGACCCATGAGTTCACGTCGAGAACGCTGCACGCCAGTTCAGAGCCCTGCACGTAGCGGTGATTGCGCACTTTATGCGCATGGCAGTGTCGCCCTTATCGCGCTCGCACTTCTCGGTAAACGCGTAAAGCAGCTCTATGTATGCAAGCACCTTTAGGGGCCTCCCTACAAAAAAATTATTTTTACCCCTCAAGGTAACGTCCGACCGTGAGAAAGCTTTACGGCGGCGATGGAAAAGAGCATGAAGAAACTCTGCGTGTGTTTTGTTTCATCAGAATTTTAAGCGTTGACTATAGAATTTTAATACAACAGTCTGTTCAGAAAATATACAGCATGGTCACTTTATTTTAAGCTCTTTTTTACGTAATAAATATTGCAACCAGAGGACTACTTAAAGCAATTTCGAATTCGATTTTTAATTTATTCAAACAGCAATTTTTACTAACTTCGACACTTATCAACGACATTTATGTTTCGATAACGAAATTTAAAAATTGCCAACAAAATATCGACTTTCAGTTATGTTCTGACAAAATATTTACTTTAAATATTACATTGATTTTTAAAATTTATTATACACACAGCTGTTCACAATGAGACCAATATGACGATCGAACCCCCTTAAAGCCTTTTTCGTGATAAAAAACCTTTGGGTATAAACTGAAACCATTGGCATCAAAGTGGGATTTATCCCCAGTATCAAGAGTGATTTTGATGCTTTTTTTTTCTGCTCGCATCACATCTTACGGTAGCTGGTTCGGCGAGGTTATGGGGCAATAAGGCGCAGAAGAACGGCGAAGGAAAGACGTAGAAAGGAGGGAAGCATGGTGGGCGTGACTGCGGTAGTATCCATTATAAGAACGTAGTTTTTTACGGGTCCTCAGTCCTTAGTGAGCATTGCTGTTGAAATGGAACCACTAGGTCAGTCTGGACGAACCAGTAAACTGATACACAGAAGAATATAATTTTATCACGTGAAAACGAAGTGACGGTTAAATGTTTACTTGTGCAAACTAAAGGATAACTGAAAGAGTAGCTTCCTAAAGTAGTGTAAATAAATAGGCTTAAGTAGCTGAGGAAAGCGAGGAAGCGTAACCAATCATTGATTGGTTTACATGGAATTAATAATACTGGGTGAACAAGTATCATATTTCAGAAATGTCTACGACGAATTGCTGAAATTTACAGTTAAACATGGCTATGTTTTAATAACAGTAGCATATTGATAAATCTAGATCTAATCAGTCAACGACCAAGTGGTTAGATCACCGTCACTCGCCTAGGTGTTATAGAAAATAAGCAGAATTATATTTGTGGACCAATATAGTTTGGAAGAAAATGTACACATATATTTAAATAAACCAGAATTGAACACTTAATAAACATCTTTGTGAATAGAGCATATATTTATTGAGGTTTCCCCTTCAGAATGGTCCATACTATCACCTCTTGACGTATGGCAGTTTCTTCCTGCAACATATATATATACTATATACACACTATATATATATTTATTCGTTTAATACTGAACACATATCACAACTAACAAAATATCACTGGTTAAATAAATGTATAAATGCCACAAAAACATATCTAACAAAGATTGCCTAAGACAAATTATTGTTACATTTTCAAAGTAAGTGGGCGTAGCCAGGTTCTTTAAAGGATTAACATATTAAGAAAATAAAGGAACTAATAATTATTTCCTTATATATTTTAAATAATCCAAAAAAATCCTTTGAACTTGCTTTTAGACAATAATGCCTATCGCTTGCTATTTGCAGCTGATATTTATATAATCGTCCGTCAACTTATAATTAACACAATCATATAGGCCTACTTGAAACCAGTATTTATTAACACCTACTGAATTATTATAAGAATTATGTATTTGATACGTGACAGTTTCAGTATATACAATCAAATCTGAATCATTCGTTCTATTCAGTTCCACCTCGTTTCAGTCCAATTATTACCAGTCTTTCCTATCAGGAAAGTTATGGAGAGCCCCAAGCGTTCCAGTACACAACCGCACTCTACTCGTCGTATACCTCACCTTCTGTAGCACTCCGAGCCGAGGTGTAGTGGTTAGACTACTTGCCTCCCACCTAGGTGAACCAGGTTTGATTCCCGGCAGGGTGTGTCCCGGATTTTCGCATGTGGGAATCGTGCCGGACAATGTCGCTGGTCGGCATGTTTTCACGAGGATCCCCCGTATCCTCAAACCTTGTATTCCGGCGCTGCTCCATACTCACCTCACTTGACCCCCATCGACTAAATACCTCGATGTTAAGAGCCACTAAAATCTCTCCACTCCACTCCACTCTCCATTCAATAACACTCTTAACACACATACGCGCACTAACACTATTCCGCAGCAGTCTCTCACACCTCGTCTGCAGCCGTTCTTCTATGTTCAACGTTCGCAGCTCTCCGCCAGATGGCTGTCACAGACTGCCGACCCCCTCCCCCACTCCCCGCAGATGTGGCGTTATTTATAGGGGCATATACGGGTAGAGTCATTAATGCATATTAACCGAGCGTGAATGGATTCCTTATTAAAAATAACTAGGGTGACATTTATAAGACTTACGGTCTACATTCATTTTGGAGGGTGGTATACGCCCCCGAAAGTGGAGAGTGGAGATGTAGTTTGCAACAATAAAGTGGTAATTACTTGCTATTAAGCAACGAAATCAAGCATAGGGACTAGTGGTTAAAATATAGGTAACCACAGAAAATGGTGGTACGGAAAGTACGCCCTTCATACAATAAATAAGGGTTGGCAACCATCTGTTGCTTAGAACATTGTAACCCCACTTGATTCGATTTTACGTATGTTAGTAATCATCGTGCAAAAATCATAATAATAAAAGGTTACCTAGGTAGTATCCGCTTATCCAGACCATTGCCTCAAATATAACATTATTAGTTAAAAAACATTAGTGGTTTCCTGGGAGGTAGGCAATCTGTACCACGGCAACTGACAACCTGGCTCATGCCCTTGTCCTAATGCAGCGAATGGCACTGTAAATGGTACGTAGTTACAGCATATGATCGAAGTGTGAGCCACCAATCTCCACACATGCACGAATGCGATGCTCGAATGGCATGCATCTTGAGTAAGTTGCCAGAGATCCTCCAAATTGTCCACTTCAGATGCATACACCCACCTGTACCTTCAAGTGACCCCACAAATAGTCTGCTAGATTTATATCAGGTGATCTGGCTGGCCATCCCACTAGCCCACCTCGACCAATCCATCGCACCGGATACGGCGCATCATGTACTGCCTTGCTGTACGACTAATGTGGTGGCCCACCATCGTGCATGCATCACATGTCACGTAGATTCAGTGGTACATTTTCAAGTAGTTGTGGCAGGTCGTCGCCCAAGAAGCACCGATAAGAAGCTCCAGAAAGCCGTGTGGGAAGAATTTGTGGCCCAATCAATATCCCATCTACATCTGGGTTGATGTGTGCTCACATATGCTCGTTGTGGGATTTGAAGCCACTGCCTCGTAAAGGATGCTTCATTGGTGACTAGCCTGATCTGGTATTAAAACCACTGAAAATACTGTAAACGAGCGGCCCATCAGGGGGCAGGAGTGCCTGCACTAGCTGTGAGTATGCGTGCAATATGTTGCGCCTTAAAATGCGACAAACTGGAGACTTCAATGCGTGCGTTTAGTACATTAGCAATTCCTCGAGTACTGGCACCTGTGTTACCATTAGCATAGCCAGCCCAACACATCCGTGCTCTATGTGTAGCCATGGTCAGCCAACATCTGGAAGCACTTTTTTTTACATAAACAGCATTATAACCTCAAACACTATCCACGTTGTTTTTTATAGTGGTATGGGCAAAAAAAAGGGACACCGGTGGTGTAGTGGTTGTATTACTTGCCTCTCACCAAGGCGAACCGGGTTCGATTCCCGGCGGGGTTGCCCCCCGATTTTTGCATATGGGAACCATGCCGGACGATGCCGCTGGTCAACGTGTTTTCTCGGGGATCTCCCATTTCCCCGCCCTTTCATTCCGGCGCAGCTCCTTACCTCGCTTAGTTCTCATCGGCTCTCAAGACCTCGATGTTAAGAGCAGTCCAAATTTCTTCACTCACTCATTGGCAAAAAAGCAGTCAAATATTTGGGTTACGGAGAGTGTGTGCTGCTCATCTCGAGCGCGCTCTCTACCCCATGTTTCCATCCACAGTAGGAAGCCGCTGCACCGGGCGTGCAAAGAGAGCGCGGTGTCAATCTCCTCTCCGCCCTGCGACGAAGCGCCTCGCTACCCAGAGCCGGAAATTGAACGAGTTTGCCATTTTCATATAAATTAGAATAGAAATCCCGCTCGCTCGCGCGCGCACGATTTCTTTTTACTGGGAAATAGCGTCGAGCGTGATTGGCGGAACACTTTTTCAGGCGGGTAACAGGCCAAAAAAAAAACAGTTCATATATGAGAAAGCAATTTGATTGCATGAATCCACGTATCGTATATCTGAAATATAAATATCAGCCACATAAAGGCAGCTGCGTGGATTGTTCAAAACCTCGCAGACAGCAATATCCGGAATTGACACTAAATTCACTTCGAAATCGACAGTGAATTTGCTAGTTATTTTTTCTTAACGTATCGACAACTGTCAGGTAAAAATAGAATGAACCAGAACCGTGGACATAGGCTCGTCCCTTAAGTCATTAGGAGCAAATTATCATTCTAAATATCTGTCATTCATTATCCAGTTCAATATTCCCGCCCGTCAATCTCACTCTACGCTCTCGTCGCTTTGCTGGCTCGTCACTTCGATGTCTTCGAACTTCTGGCTCTTAAGGACGTACAATCCTACAAACTCTAGACTGTCGACTCTGAGGCCCGTTGTGGTTTAAATAGTCAAACTGGTCCGATCTAAAAGCTTTCTCGCACCCGAATCACGCTGAGAGAAGCGGGAGTGGATGACTAGAACAGTATTTCAACGATAACCGCAGAACTTCAATTCGCTCAAGAGAAGGTGGCACGAATCTATAGGCTTATCGCGGTGGTGGCGGCACGCCTTTGTAAATCTCCGCGTGCTATTCTGGTTACTAGAGATGCCCTTGACACGCTGTTGTTAGTACGCTTAAGCGGGGCGGGGCAAGCGAAACGACGCAAAGCTGCATGTAAGGGTTCATATACACTCGGCGAACCGAGCGTGCAATGTAATGCTCGCTGCGAGCATGCCTTGATCCGTCAGTCGTGTCGAGCACGACACGAGCAACAAGTGTTCTCACTTCACATCTCGAGTGTATGATAACGAAGCATTATTAGCTTTAATTATGTGCTGTGGTGCTACGCTACTGTGTGTATATCAACGCAATGTACGTAAAAAAAAACAGCGAAAGACTCAGCGATGGTGGCGTATTGAATTGTATAAAAAGCAGGTTGGGATTTAAAGTTTCAGTGCATAAATGGACAAGAACAAAAACTCTACCAGAATTTCTCCTACCTATTTCGAGAATTTGCTGACTTAAATAGGACCAAAAATCGGTAGAATGGAAACAAGTTTTCGACATCAAATTTGAATTTAAGACAGGTTTGTATTTAACTGGTATAGAAAATTAATGCTTGTAGATAATTATGTCTTATAATCATATATTTATGTTTCCCACTGTTAATATTCCAGGCTGGCTGTGACTTTACGAATTATTTGCCACTGGAGATTCGTGCACAGCATGCAATATCTGTTTAGAATATCGAAATAATCTATTAGACAGATTGTTCCATGCGTTTTTGCAGCACTTAAGAAATGAAAATAAAATGTTAAGAAGTGATAAATCAAAGTGCATCAGTAATATTTAAAATAAAACACTATTTTTTAAACGACTGACTTCTTAGTGCAATACAGTGGTTATAAATTTAAAATGCAGGTAGTACTAATACAAAATAACAAATTGTATAACAAATTGTATAATAAATAACAAATTTTACTTTTGTTAATTATATTACTAATAAATAAAGTCTACATGTAATCATTACCGTCATCATACAGTGACAGTGAAGGAGGGGGGTGAACTGTTAGCACTGGGTGGAGTACACGGTGAAACTTATTCTGTTAGTGGATCTGCTGGTTAAAAAAATAAAATTATTGTACTGGAAGTGGGTTACATGATGCTATAGAAGAAGTCGAGGAATGCGGCTGATGGCTATACTGCATAGGACACAGATACATTTGTGGGGCAGAGCCTTGATATTGGGATAGGCCTGAGTGCAATGGCCGTTCGTAGAGTACGGTGTCAGACTTCACTAAAATGTCGAAAATTGTATGCTCTGCCCCTTTCCTAGTTTGTTGAGAATAAGTGTTAATTTTGGATACTACGTAACTTCCAAACACTTTTTTTCATTACTTTCAGTGGGTGAGAAATTTAAAGTCTTGGATTAGATGGAATTTGCAATTTAGTAAGAATAGATCAAGTTATTTTATTTATACGTTTTGAACGGTTGTCAGCCCTTTCTCACTCGCAAGTTTGTGTGTATTTGTATCAGCGTAACTAAACTCTTCTTATTTTAGTTACTTGGTCGACACAAAATCAAGCATAGTGGTTGGCTATACCTTAATTCGGGTGAAGTATAGTCTTACTGATCCCATTCTGAGAGCAGAGATTTTTATACTTCCACTTTTTTTCAATACTAAATATATGTTAATATTTTAAGGATGTCAGGTTCCCCTCCCCCTCCCCTCCCCATGAACCGTCGTACGTTTAGGCTATTTCACTCGCTTTTTAAATACTCATGAATGGAACTCGAACTTCCCAACTGGTTTTTGAGACCTTAAGAAAAACTTCAGCGGTTGAATTGATTTTGCTGCTTGTTTTTACTTTCATAATAACATTCAACAAAAAAAATTTATAAACGAACAATTTTCGAAATGCAAATACAAATAGTAACAAGTTTCCGATTGTGAAACAAATAACGGGACTTAAAAAAAACAGTGAGTGATATTTCTTCCTTTTACGATAACAAATAGCTCATACATGAACTTTTTAGTGATTTCTTGTTAAAAAACCGAATGGTTGAAAGACTGAATACTCAAAAACCTTGCATATCCTGCACTTTCATTTTTTCCTTGTTGGACAATCAGTACAGCCACCACAGCAAAGAACGAGATTTTAAAAAAATATTAAATTTATTTAATTCAAGAAAATCTTCCGAGAACGGGAAAAGTTACGCATATTGACATAGCGACGAAGTAATCNTTGTTAATTATATTACTAATAAATAAAGTCTACATGTAATCATTACCGTCATCATACAGTGACAGTGAAGGAGGGGGGTGAACTGTTAGCACTGGGTGGAGTACACGGTGAAACTTATTCTGTTAGTGGATCTGCTGGTTAAAAAAATAAAATTATTGTACTGGAAGTGGGTTACATGATGCTATAGAAGAAGTCGAGGAATGCGGCTGATGGCTATACTGCATAGGACACAGATACATTTGTGGGGCAAGCCTTGATATTGGGATAGGCCTGAGTGCAATGGCCGTTCGTAGAGTACGGTGTCAGACTTCACTAAAATGTCGAAAATTGTATGCTCTGCCCCTTTCCTAGTTTGTTGAGAATAAGTGTTAATTTTGGATACTACGTAACTTCCAAACACTTTTTTTCATTACTTTCAGTGGGTGAGAAATTTAAAGTCTTGGATTAGATGGAATTTGCAATTTAGTAAGAATAGATCAAGTTATTTTATTTATACGTTTTGAACGGTTGTCAGCCCTTTCTCACTCGCAAGTTTGTGTGTATTTGTATCAGCGTAACTAAACTCTTCTTATTTTAGTTACTTGGTCGACACAAAATTNCACTCGCAAGTTTGTGTGTATTTGTATCAGCGTAACTAAACTCTTCTTATTTTAGTTACTTGGTCGACACAAAATTAAGCATAGGTGTTGGCTATACCTTAATTCGGACGAAGTATAGTCTTACTGCTCCCATTCTGAGAGCAGAGATTTTTATGCTTCCACTTTTTTTCAGTACTAAATATCTGTTAATATTTTAAGGATGTCAGGTCCTCCCTCTGAACCAGCTTACGTTTAGGCTATTTCACTCGTTATTTAAATAATCATGAATGGAACTGGGACTTCCCAGCTGGTTGTTGAAATCTTAAGAAAAACTTCAGCGGTTGAATTGATTTTGCTGCTTGTTTTTACTTTCATAATAACATTAAACAAAAAAATATATAAATGAAAGGTTCTCGAAATGCAAATACAGATAGCAACAAGTTTCCGATTGTGAAGCAAATAACGGGACTTAAAAAAAACAGTGAGTAATATTTCTTCCTTTCACAATAACAAATAGCTCATACATGAACTTTTTAGTGATTTCTTGTTAAATAACCGAATGGTTGAAAGACTGAATACTCAAAAATTATTTGAGGAATAAATTTCCCAGGTTAAATTTGAAAGTGGCTATATGACGTAATTCACATCTTAAACCTTGCATTTCCTGCACTTTCATGTTTTCCTTGTTGGACAATCAGTACAGCGACCACAGCAAAGAACCATATAAAAAAATTAAATTTATTTAATTCAAGAAAATCTTCCGAGAACGGGAAAAGTTACGCATATTGACATAGCGACGAAGTAATCCATATTTTATTCTTGCAACTTCTATCGCAAATACGTGCACAAAATAAAAACATCGAGATTCGATTTGTCTCTTCTGCTTGGTAGGAAACAGAACACTGAACGAATTTTTTTTGTACAATTTTCTCTTCGAAGCATTCCTTTTTTTGCTGTTTGAGCAGAGTTGACAGTTGGGATAGTCACATTAGGACAAAAATTAACCTTTTACAGCGCTCTGTAAATATAAAGTCTTTATTTCAGTCCCTTTTGTAATTTTTATATAAAATAAACACGTTCAATAAAATTAAAATATGTGTAATATTTAACGTAATCCATGTGATATCTAAAAGATAAGAATACATTCGTTTACATACTTCAATATATTGCTCACTGTATTATGGCAACCTTTAACCCACTGAANTGGGATAGTCACATCAGGACAAAAATTAACCTTTTACAGCGCTCTGTAAATATAAAGTCTTTATTTCAGTCCCTTCTGTAATTTTTATATACAATAAACACGTTCAATAAAATTAAAATATGTGTAATATTTAATGTCATCCGTGTGATATCTTTAAAAGATAAGAATACATTCGTTTACATACTTCAATATATTGCTCACTGTATTATGGCAACCTTTAACCCACTGAANTAAAAGATAAGAATACATTCGTTTACATACTTCAATATATTGCTCACTGTATTATGGCAACCTTTAACCCACTGAATTTTTAAATTTATGTTAAATGTACTGGAATATATTTTTTTTGTAGTGATGTACCCCATAACAGAGTCACGGTGTACAGAAGTGTGATAACTACACAATATCACTACTAAGTACTGTGGCGTCTCCACGCCACAATTATTACCAAATTATTAATATAATGTATGTACCGAGATATACCAAAAATTAGGTTACTTGTTATACAGAGTTGCGGTCATGTGAAGTGTATTTTCCCGGCTCGTCAAAACTTGATTTTGTTACAAGAAGCCTACGCGGTGTATCTGAGTTCGTGAGGAATAAAGGTCTTAATAAAATTTAAATAACTAAATTTTATTTTAATTTATTTATACAGATAATATTTACAGCATTATATAATCTATCTCCACTAGTACTCATTTTTATTTCTCAGTGAGCGCAAAATTTAATGTATATTTCAATTCTAGTTAACCTCCTTCTTAATGTCTCTATTTGGTTATCGTCAATTAACTCATACTCACCATTACCACACTTTCAGTATGTCTGTTGCCATCATTTGAAATGTCTTTCATTCCCGCATCCAGTCAAATGGTCCAGCCTGCCAGTCGCACTATTCTCTGCGCCGATGTTCGCAGCCTCAGATTTCCCTCCCGCTGGTCACTTCCCTCGCCGCGCACTTCTCTTATCACACGTCTATCACTGAACCTCCAACCACTCAGCCATTCAACAACTCCCAGCCCGGCGGCCCATCGTCCTATTTATACTCTGCTGGCATTTACCTGGAAAGTTCGATGCACCCCGGTCACGATTAGAGAAACTAGGGCATCAAAGCAGTAGATAATTCTTCAGGTAAATAGAGAAACTCTACACAAATAAAGGTCAGCAGCGCGCGCGCCATAAAAAGGATTATAGTGTTGACTCGCTCTTTCTAACAGATACGCAGTTACTGGTTTATCGCTCGCTTGTAATTAAAATCATTCCATTAACTTGCCGCCGCTATTATTTGGCTGCTCTGTCATTCACTATCGCTCGTTAGCGTGGAACAAAGCAGCCAGCGCGTAACACTGCCCCCTCCTTAAGTCGGTTCGTCGCGAACAGACTCTGCGGCATCCGGACCTTCGTAGAGTGGCAGTCGGTTGATGTGGACAACCTTCGACTTTGCCATAGAGCCTTTACGACAAATGCAAAAACCATATAATTGATCATTTTCAGAATCCTGTAGGGTACTTCCCAACATTTCTGTACCATTGGACAGAACACTTTCACCGCTGGGGGGGGGGGGGTTGTACAGCCTCACCAGTTGTCCTTGAAATACCTCGCCCGACATTTTCCTATCATACATAGTCTTCACCCTGTCACTATTTATCTTGAGGTGCTGTCGAGCAAAATCATGAATGCCAACTAGTATGTTACATAATTCGCTGGTATAATAAGGGACTGCAGCTTCCTCTTCTGTCGGTCGACCAAACAGTAGGTCACTAGGATGGCGTAACTCTTCCAAACAGCATTCTTTAAGATGCTGTAACCACTGGGCTATTTAACCTTCGGGGTTCTTAAATTTTAGTACCCAGCATAATGAAGCATGGTCGGTTCTTAAAATAAAATTTCTGCAATAAAGGTAGGGGTAAAAGTGTGAAATTGCCATCATCATTGCCAGAAGCTCCCTGTGTGTAACACAGTAATTTCTCTCAGGATTTTGCAATAACTTACTGAAGTATTCTAGTGGTCTTTCCTCCCTATCATGAAACTAAGACAATACAGCTCCAATGCCTACATCACTAGCATCAGTGTCAAAAATGAACATACCCTCACTCTTTGGGAAACCCAGGTCTGGTGGTGATATCAGAATTTAATTTAACTTACTACTAGCATCTTCACACTCAGTGGTCCAACGATATTTCCTTTTTGCCACAGTCAGTTAATGTAGTGGCTTGGCGATCGTGGCGAACCCAGGTACAAATCTATAGTAATATGCACATAATCCTAGAAAACTCCGCACTTCAGTTTTGTCAATTGGTGTCGGCTAACGTCATTGCTTTGGTCTTCTCGTGGTCTGTTCCTATTCCATGGGCCAATACATGTCCCAAGAAATGAATTTTCTTTTGGAGCAGGTGGCACTTCTTATAAACCAGTCTCAAGATGTATGTGGCCACTTTCTGGAATACAGATTCTTGGCATGATATGTGCTCTTCAAATGTCCTCCCTGTCACAACAATGTCATATAGGTTAACCTGGCAGATATCTAAAGGCAGAACTTCTTCCATCAGGCATTCGAAGGTGGCAGGGTATTACATAGCTCAAAAGACAACATTGAACTGCCGGGTTCCTTTACCTTGGACATAAAATGCTGTCTTCTCTTGGTCATCTGGAGCCACTCTCCATGACCAAAGTATAAAACCACTGCGAACCTGCTAGACTATTTAATGTATCATATATCATCGGAAGCAGACAAGAGCCTTTCTTTGTCACATTAATAGGGTGCTGATAATCCACACAAAACATCAGCGAGCCATCTTCCTCAACAAGTACAATGAGTGACGATCATGGACAAACTGATTGTTCTATCACATTTAACCCCATTTCCTTCATAATTTCCTCAACTGCCTCGTGCGAAGCTAGTGGCAGTCTTCTTGGTGGCTGCTTTGTGGGCCTGGAATCTCCTGTATCAATGTGATGACAGGTCACTTTAGTCCTTCCAAGGTCATTTGGTCCACAAGAGAAGGCATCCCTATTTCTATGCAGTAATTCAGAGACAGCATTCTCCTGGCGCCAGTTAAGATTTCCCTGTGTTTCTACTTCAGTTCATCCCATACTTTTGGTAGAGGAGATTTTAGTTGTTTCAATCTACTATAGTCTGAGGCATTTGGAAGTATCTGTGCCTGCTTGCGAACACTTATCATTGCACTTCCACAAGACGAATGGCACTATCCAACAAATTGATCATTCTAATTGAAAAAATTTCAGAACTAGAAGAAACCGAAGTCCTTACTACAACGATTTTACCTGGCAGGATGCCAACTCTCTCTGCCGGCTCAATTAGACCCAAATTCCTGAAATTTTCGTTGGCATCTGCTGTCAAATACAGCACTACAGTCTGTGTAGTACATCAAGCCCCAAAATACATTCATTCCTTATTTCTGATATGTAAATATCGTGCTCTATGTTATGTCACCAAGCTTCAAGATCACATTTCTCTTACCGATAACTGATGTGGTCTCCCCTGTTGCTGTAATCAAATAGCAGAGTTCCATGCTGTCATTGGGAGATCGCTGGGGAAGGCCCGAGGATGTCTCGTATTACTACTGTTATGGTCGCCCCAGTGTCTTCGACCATCTGGCAAGGGACATCTAGCAAGGGACATCATTCCACTCCCCTCCACCATTATTGCTTACCAATCCTGCTTCGCCAACCGTTCATGTAAGAACATTATGGCCTTCCCTCCAGCTCTCACAGACCTTCGTCCCCCAAGATCGGTGTTTACAAGTTGCCTCTCGCTATCCCTTATCCCGCTTCTCCTGCTGCAGCTGTTGTGGGCAGTAGGCTCTTAGGTGCCCCGGGGGCACTAAGGCCGTTTATGGGGGGGGGCGAAGCTCTGAAGCACGGACTCTGGAAACAATGTCCCTGATTGCAATCTGCATCTTCTTCAATATCTTCTTGATGCCATAGTCTTCTTCGTTCAGCGTAACTGCCCATATTGGACGTTGGGTTGCGGTCCCCTGTCTTGCCGACTCCACATCTAATGCTCGAGCCAGGGCGTCCTGCATGTTGTGGGGTGCAGTCAGACACACCGCTTGCCATACCTCTGTCGGCGATGGCATCGATGATGAAACCGACTGCAATGATGTCGCGCGTCTCCTCGGAACACCCTTCCAGAGATAGTTAAGAGCCCCACAATGTTATGCCATAGCTCCTGCAATGATTCTCCTGGTTGCTGATTGCGGCTTCGCAGCTGTGCATATTGGACATGTCGTAGATATATTTCACCAAAATGTAGCTCCAAGGCACACACCAGTGTAGGGTACTCCAGTCGATATCGCTCTGGCAGAGATCGTAGTATGGTCAGTGCGAGGCCTCTCAGTACAGCAGTGAGGAAGTAAGCCTGCTGTTCGGCTGACCTGCCATTCAGTGTGGCGACTATTTCAAACTGGTGTTGGTACTCCCACCAAGAAGTCTGGCGATCATATGGGGCGGGCTTAATTGATACCCATTCCTGGCTGCACGACACCAATGCTGCAGAGCTGCTGACTAACCTCAGAGGTTGCTGCATTCTTTACGACGTGCACTATTTCGTGCATCCCTAGTAGTAAAGGCAATCCAGTTGGGACACATTTTCGATTAATGTACCAAGCCGCAAATCCATGTTAGTAGTTAGTATATTGGTATCGAAGAGTCGGTCTTCCACAGTGGCGAACTTTCCACCCAAAGCAGATACTTTCTTAACGTCTTCAGTCAATGGGCGTAATTCACTTGTCATGGTCGTATGAACTCTGCTGGCTATTCGCTCGCTCACACCACTCAGTGCAGTCTGTAAAGTTGTGATCCATGCCATACCTGACATTAGTGTGCGAAGATGCATCTCAATGCTAGTCTAAAGTGCCGCCACTGGCCGCAACGCTTCCGAAGTAATGCTGCGGACAAAGGATACATTAGCTGCATCGCTGTCATGTTTCGCCCCGCCGAGATTCTTGGCTAGTTTTCCTCCGAAACTACAGTTCCTGTCGATAATAGATATAATACAGCTTTCCAGCGCCTGCTTCAGGCCGCTATGGCCGAACTTGGATATTGGGTAGCTCATAGTTCACTGATGATCCATGATGTACTGATCAAAACTCCTACGGTACCACCCCTTATGAAGTGGAAAATCCTTTTGCTATCAATAGGAATCTGTGAGGTTCGCGCCAGCAACATGAACACAGGTCTTTAAATCTGTCGAATGTCATATCAATATTAACATGGTAAGAGTAGAAGTGACTTAAATTCAGGTCATACATACGAAATAGAACGAGGAAATTAGCATTGTCATGTATAAGCTGTTTAGGTATGCGTGAATACGTTTGACATAGGTAAATAGAATCCGCTGCTATGTGACGTCCCATGCTGAAACACTGCCTGTTTCTCACATGCGACATCGTCGAAAATAAACACAGAGTTTGGTAGTGCATCACTTGGCTGCACGACTGCTTCATTGTCACTGAAGGGAAAATAACAAAGTCCGTCCACGGCTTGTAGTATTTGTGTTAGGCATAAGTACTTTGGCTGTTGTAGTGATTTCGAGTAAAGGTGAACGTTCTCGAACTAAATACTGCTGGGTTCCTCCAGAAGGCTGAGAAGCACACATGTCTTACTGCAGTTGATCAGTCCTGCTATACCTCGTACAGTGCTAGGTAGTAGCTTTCCATGATGTAATCTCAAGAAGTTAGATTCATCGTCGTCGACATCACTGATGCGGACAAGAAGCATGGTGGTCTGTGGCACGATCTCCATTGAACTGATATGCAAATGGTTAAACCACAATACTTATGTTAGTTTTGAATGATCGAGGTTGGGAGATGTGGTCGGCCACATCGTGGAAGTACATGTGTGTTCGTGCATATGTGAGTGTGTGCATGAATTATTTTTGCGTACTGGTTGTCACCATGGCAGTTAACGATACTACCTTATTGTTGTGAGCACGAGTAAAAAGAATTTCTCGGGGAGTCGATGGAGCCCTACACCTCCTGGGGGGGGGGTGTAGCAAAATATAACTCTTTCAATACATTTCGGAAAAACATGCATCGCCTGAGGCTATGGGGTATTGTTGCAGTAAAAATCATTTCTCGGGGACATTTGCACAGCCTGGGACGATGTAGCAAAAATGATTCGAAAACCACGCACCGCCCGGTGCATGGAGGTGTTGTTGGCGTGGGGACACCTGCACAGCCTTGGATGAAGTAGCAAAATATAAATTTTTCAATACATTTTTGAAAATCACATGCCACCTGGGGCGATGGGGTGTTGTCACTGGGAGCCCACTTGTAGCATGGGGCTATATAATGAAGTCGGGGAGTCTTAAGGAGCTCACCTGGGGCGATGTCTATCCACTACACCACAGCAACCCCCAATAAGTGTGTAGTCTACCCACTGCACCACCATGGCCCCCATCGAAATTGAATGCAAGAGCAAGCAGTTTGATGCATCGTCTATCCACTCCATCACCACAGCTCCCTCAAAATGCTAGAACACATCACGCACTGCCTGGGGCGATGGGGCATTGTTGTAGGGACACCTGCATAGCCTGGGGCTATGTGCATAGCCTGGGGCGATGTAATTGGGCGTCGTTATAAGGATACGCCTGAGGCTATGTAGAAAAACAAAAATGGCCACCATGGAATGCCTGAGTAAAAATTTTTTGAAACTTCTGGGAAATTCTGGGAACAAAATGGCCACCATCGAAGTGGAATGCAAGAGCATGTTGTTTACATACTGGCTGAAAATGGCTACCATCGAAGTGGAATGCAAGAATAGGAGATTTGTGCATTTCATGATGCAATTGTGTGTCCCATGGTCCCCTGCCCCACGTCCTTGGTGCTGAACATTCATTTTCTAACTACTCCAGTGCAACGCGGATTCAGCTTACATTTATGCTTTATATGTCTGTTCACATTGCAGGCGTATGAAAATGTAATGTTACATTAGTCGCATGGATGTCTAGGAGATGTGACTGATCCAGCCATTGTTTTCACAGGGGGTATGGTGCCTTTAATGATGATGGTTCGAATTTTTCTTTCGCAGGTATCTTCCCATCAAATGCATGCTTTAACCTAAGCAAATACTGATTGACATGTGCAGGAAGGAGAGCTTTGCATGTTCCAATATGCCTTTTTATGCTATCACATCTTCGAAAATATGATTTACACTTTTCACATAAGATAACATGCTAAATATTTAATCGGCAACCAGTCTCGTGCCGACGAGCACTGCAGCTTTTAGAAACGGTATTCTTAAAGTAGTGACATAAATAACTTTCCCGATTATTTTCCATCGGCGAAGAAGAGCACGCTGTCTGTAGTCACTGTTCACTCTTTGAAGTCTGAATAGCAGCTAAGTCGGTCAGCCTATACTAAAACCTTCATATATATTGCCAGTTTCGCTACACTTTAAAATTCATTTCTATCGACTTCGCTTCCCATGCATCGAACTGGAAACTATTCTACCATGCGTGTTTAATGTAAAAATTGTAAGTGCACTAGGAGGCCGCATGTGTTATACTGTTCATAAGAGTACTAGCTATGATGATTGAGATGAAAAGAAAAAGCCCTTTTACTATACAGTTTTGAGGTAGATGAACATGGGAACACACTGCATAGACATAAGTACTCTGCTTGCAATAGCAGGAACCATAAAAAAAAACCAAATAGGTATATTGAATATGTCATGCAACTTTTACCAAACATAAAAAATGACATTTTAAACCTATAATTTGTTTCTGAGAAAATCAATTTTTCCTCACTCGCAACAGCAGGAACCACGACAAGCAACAATGACCTTGACCTGACCTTGGATGACATCATGCGACCTTTATATTTGGCCACCATCTCTAACAAAATATACAGCTGGTGTGAGTGTTGACTGTACTCTGAATGTCATGGTTCCATTTCAGTCGGTTCAGGAAGTATTTTGCTATTCTGTTGTACTGAACAGGACGACCTAATATTGTTTAGCATTGTTTAACATGTGCAGAACCCGACGCTCGTGTAATATGTGATTGCGTTGGTTGGTAAGTGCTTATAACTATTTTCCTTTTCATTATATTTTTCATCAGTGTATAGCAGTGATTGACATTGTTCCCGCACTTTACAATGGAAATTTTTTCGCCTTACATAATCTACAGCGCATGATGCTCACGCAATATTCATTTGTTGGTAAATGTGTGTAGCATTTTACTTCCATTAAATTTTTTTTATCTGTTTGTATCAGCGCATAGCAGTGTCTTCTCTCTTCCGCAACTAATGGTTTTAATGTGTGTTGTTAAGTATGTGCTTATGGTTCTGGTAATATAAATTTAATGTATTCAAATAAGTACACGTGTATATAAATATGGTATTTAAAACATGATAAAATGTTAGTTTGTACTGTATAACTGAATTCATCTCGTAAAGGGATGTGCATGTGTGACTCGGCTGGTCTGCCACCCTGGAGCCTGACGACTCTCTCTCTCGGCTAGTGTAATGTGCCATCCCTTCAACTTGCCGAGACCTGCATGGTGTCCGCGCAGCTAGTCGGCTGCCTGGGAACGCCTTACAAATTCTCACTATGTTAGTTGATTGTGTGAGGTCGACCGGGTCGGATGTGTTCCGCTGCGAGTGATGTGAGTGTTGGTTGTACACTGAATGCGATGGTTTCGTTTCAGTCGGTTCGTAAGGAAGTCTTTTGCTATTGTGTTGTACTGGCCAGGGCGGTCTGGTATTGTATGGCATCGTTTAACACACAGTGTACAGCACTCTAAGCTTGTGTAATACACTGAAGAGCCAAAAAAACTGGTATAAGCGTGCGTATGCAAATAACAGAGGTATGGAACCAATCAGAGTAACGCGATGCGGTTGGCAGATAGATCGGTTACTGCTGCTACAATGGCAGGTTATCAAGATTTAAGTGAGTTTGGACGTGGTGTTATAGTCGGCGCACGAGAGTTGGGACATAGCATCTCCGAGGTAGCGATAACATTTGGATGTTCGCGTACGACCATTTCACGAGTGTACCGTGAATATCGGGAATCTGCTAAAACATCACATATTTGACATCGCTGCGGCCGAAAAAAGATTGTGAAAGAACGGGACAAACGACGACTGACGAGAATCATTAAACGTGACAGACGTGCAACCCTTTCTCAAATTGGTGCAGATTGGATTTGTGGACTGCCCTGCAGGATTCATGGTGTGAATTGCCTCCTGCATACCTTCAGACATTAGTCGAGTCCATTCCACGTCGTCTTGCGGCACTTCTGCATGTTCGGGGGGAGGGGCCTACACGATATTAGGCAGGTGTACCAGTTTTTTTGGCTCTTCAGTGTATGTAATTGCACTGGTTGGTAAGTCCTTATAACTATTTTCCCTTTACATTGAGGTTTTGTGTCTGTTTGCATCCGTGTGTAGCAGTGTTGCCCTTATCGCACCTGTGCTACTCGGCTTCGCAAAAGTATTTTTTTTTCTACTAACGTGATGTACTGCCCACGATACTCGCGCAATATGCATAGGTTGTTAAATGCTTACTACTATTTGCTTTTATAATTATTGTTATACCTGTTTGCATCATTGCTTAGCAGTGACGTATCTCTTGCATGACTAATGTTTTATATGTATGTTGTTTTGTGAAAAGCAAAGGAAAACCGTATTTACAAGTAGTGTAATGCATATCGCACTTTACGTATTTTAGTCATTTTTGCAGTTGGTCCTTGTGATAGTTCGTTATTTCTCATGTCGACATGCATTCTAGTTTTTACTAAATTTCTTCACGTGATAGCAACACTGATATTACTATTATGGACTGTAGCTCCATCGGGTTTTCTCATAAGTGCGCTTACAGCATACTTGACCCTGCGATCCTTTACCTTGTCGGAGTGCTGTCTATGTTACGAATTTGGTGACTGCATCTTACACGGTTAGGAAATTACATTCAACTACGCTTATAGGCATGAGAAAACCTAAGTGGAATGATAGAGCATTAGACTTGTCCCTGCCAAGATTTCAAGTGAAAGGATACCGGAAGGAATGAGAAAACCCACGGTGGAATGACAAGAGCATGATGGGAGAAGATGCATGATGGGGCAATGGACTAACATTCTTCAGGCAATTTGTGTGGTGCTGACGGACTCAGAGTGTGAATGTCATAGTAAACTCCTTTTTCCTCAAAAAGGAGTCACTTAGCTACATTGCGGTGCCATGCTATTTTCGGACTGAGTGACATATGAATGTTGGTAAGGAAAATTTTTGCGGGAAATTTTTCTGGTATAGGGACATTTAGGAAATGTTGGACGTTTGAAGGAAAAAAGGGGGAAAGAGAAAATGGCCGCCTTTGTCGAGAAATGGCAGAGCAGGTGATTGCCTCGTGACATTATCCAAGATGGCCACAGCTCATTCCGATCCCCCATCCCCTGACGCAGAACCTCTACTTTCCAAATACTGAAGAAGATAGTTCCAGTAGCAATGAATTTCATGGATACATTTGTAATTAATCTTCTATCTTAATTTGACTGTTCATAAAGAAAAACCAAGTAGTGAAGATGCAGAGTGCCTCTTTTTCCATGGGAAGTTCTCTAAGGATACACATGGGGATGAGTGGGTTCAATGCACAACGTGTGAGTTGTGGGCATACACTGACTGCTCTGGAGCAGAAACACTCGTCTTTGTCTTTGACTTTTGCAAATAGATGCTCTTCTAAAGCCTAATAAATATTAGAGTTTAGCGTTTTTTACATCTTGTTATTGCCTTTTGTTATCAAATTGCACATTAATTAATTATAATAGTTTATATAGAATACATGTAAGTAAAAAAGGAAGACTTAATTGTATTCCTTATTACACATATTATTCCATATTGCCCCCAAATTATCATTTTTGGAAAAAACATTTAATTGCAGAAACGTTAACACTTATGTACTTCTACTTACTGGAGTAATGTACAATAGTCTGAGTATCATACTAGCCCAACGCCAGTATGCATAACTTTAATATTGTTGTTTTTATATTAGGAAAACAAAGTGGTATTCCGTAATACCCGGAGTTCCTCTAGTACTCCATAAGAGAGTATCAAAATTCCATAAAACTTTAAAGCAAAAAAATTGTATGCAATTATAGGGTGGGCACCCCTACTTATTTAATGGTGGCGGGAGGTTTGTCCATAAGGTAAATACCTTAATAGCATAAAACTTTATCCAGATAATTGCCTATGTCTGCCTCATTTTCCAGAAGGAATTACCTCGCGAAATATTCCGGGCGAGTTTCCAAACTGTCTATATATGACGCCATTTCATATTTCGGACGCCATTTAACGAATTTTGTAATTTCATTTAGCAAACTATATTGTTACTGGTCCGCTATTTTGAATTATATCACTAAAGGGAACAATCAAGGTTTTACATCGCATCTCGGAAACTACTCAGTAAATTCCCGCCAAATTCCATTGATAACTAATACTACGAAAGGCACATAACCATACACGACTTAAGTAAATAAGGTACTTACTTTCACCACGACAGTCATACAAAAATTTTAGGTTAATTTGGTATCCATACCATATCGTTTAACCAAACATCGTTTGTTGAAAGTATCAAGTAGAAACATTAAATTGCTAATACATAGCCTCTTTGGTCCTCTATTTTGTAAGATAGCGCCACATGAAAAAATAAAGTTTTCGTGCCGTATCTCGGGAGAAGAAAATCGGTCTAGCAGATATTTAGTCCGTGGTCTAATGCAGAGCCGGTAGACGACGCAGTTTCACCTCCCAAGGTAGCGTTTCCTGCGGTAGTCGGCCGGTCAGCTGCTTATCGCACGACCATTTGTTTTCCAGAACATAAACTCTCTCTTGTCACTTTTACTTAACATTGGCATTTAACCGTACATCCAGGACATTCAAATATTAAATGCTGCGAATTCAATTTTTGAGCTTTCCAAGAACATGTTCATTAAACTTATTAGAAAATTGATTTTTATATAATATGTTATAAATATAGGCCTTGGTTAGGTCTCCAAAAATTTAATAACGCCTTACATCAACTAAGGTGAGATATATCCCACAGATAATGATAGTGATACTCTTAAGAAAGCAAAGAAAGCGTTTGGTATTCCTGTATCATACAAACACGCCAGATTCGAGTTTTGGAGTTAGGGGGTTCTACTACAATGGATGTTTGATCCAAGTTCCTCGGCTATTTCGCTGTAACTTTTGTGTATATAACCATACAGACAGTATCGATCGGAACAAATTAATATTTTAGGGGTAATATGCTTGCCCTAGGCCTAGAAGCGTGGGAGCGTTAAGGACGATCTAGACACGCATATTATACATCGCTCCTTCGAAAGGAAAGTGACACGCTTAAAAACACAGTAATTTTACAGGAAAGTTTAAATAAGATTGGAAAACTTGCATATACTTACCACACATAGGTGCAGTCCCAGATTTCACAGAATTTTTATAAATAACATCATGCCAGACATTAAATCCTTGATAAGTTCAATATCGTTAATAAAACGTATTTTATCACCATTTCGAGAAGACAGTGTCAATTTTCTCATCGTCTCTACAAACAAGACCCTGAACTGTGCAGTATTTCCGTCTACTATTCGTCTCCAATAAGCTTTCAACTATGGGCCAATTATTTTATGGCTTTTTAAAGATACGCTAAAAAAATTTAGTACACTTCCTAAATTTAATGAAGTTTTTTAACCCGTTTATCGTATGGTAATACCACCACACATCTGGCTACAAATACTGAATATTTAGCGCCGCTTCCATACAAAGTTGGGTCGTTTCCTACGCATTTGACTGTTTCCTGAGCAAATCTAGGAATGCTAGCATGAATGTATGGGAAATAACTTTACCATTCGCGCTTTCTCACTACGTATACATACATAGTAAATTTGCAAATAATTTCTTAGAATGTAAAAGAGTTCTAAACGTCCCTAAACCATTTCATTTCGTTACACCAGAGTTCCCATAACATCACTGATTGTAAAAGCTCCCGTTTCCACGGTTTCATTTTCGAAACATTTACTAAATTTCAAATAGTAAACTGAAATTTACGGGTGTGAAATGTTTCATATATATATTCGTAGGAAGACAACATTCAGGCACGTTATTCAGTTTATGAATTTTTTTTAAACTAGAGCTGTGTTGATTTACTGCCTAAATATGTGCAACCCTGAATGGTGTTCTAAAAACTGTAAACTCTTAACGAACTGTCGATGCGGCATTACTTTTCCGGCAACATCCAGTTTAACTGATTGTTCAGCCAAAGCTATTTTCGTTTCTTTCAGACAAGCATCATTAAAGAAATTGAGAGGACTCAGGAAAATTTTTTAATTTAGCAAGAGCCTCATATCCATTCAGCAATAGCCCAAAACTACTGATTATAATACTTTATATATTTGTCAAAGTATTTTAAACCACAACCGTGTACTTAAAGACGTGCATATGTTTTCTGTCCCCAAAAACTAAAGTTTTTTTTACCAACATTGCAGTTTGTTACGCTGTTTTTATAAGGCTAATCAACGTGCAATTGTGTTTTTAATTTCTATTTTACTATTTCAATTATTTTCTACATCCACATAAAATCCTCAGTAGTCACGCAGGCTACATATTTCAGTCATCTGTCAACAAAACCGACCGTTGATGGCTGTGCCCAACCAAGAAGTATGTAAATAGTTACATATCTGAAGATAACATCGGTATAGGGCAGGCCAGGGCCGTCGACAGAAATTTCGGGGCCCGTCACTAATTAATATTTCGGGGCCCCCTTCGCGGGTGTCCTTTTTTATTTTCTCCTAACTTCAAGTGTCGGCGGCGTTCGAAAACGTTACTCTGAGAGTAAACTTTTCTCTCTGGCTATCCCAAAACACTTTGAGTAAATGTTTTACTTTCTCTTGGGAGTGTCCTAAAACTGTAGAGTAATTACTCTCAGCATCTTGCTAGAGTAAAACTTTTACACGCACAACTTCAGCGAGTATAAAAGGGTAAACTGAAAATTACGGAAATTTTAGTTGAATTAAACAAATTGAAAATAAATGTGAACATTCTGTTTATAAACACACCCGGGAAAACTACAAATGACGAGTAATAAAATTCATTGTTATTTAAAAGTTAACATTTATAAAGGTTATATTTTTAAGACGTAACCTTTATGATTAATTTATAGCAAGTAGAGATGTTGGTAAAACCCAAACATCCAAGGTTAGTGTAAAACCCTTCAATCCTAGGTTGGTGTAAAATCCAAAAACCCTAGGTTATTGTAAAACCAAACAATCCTAGGTTAGTTTAAAAATGTAAAATAGTGATTCACTCATCGTGGGGTTAGGTTCTGTTAGGTTAGGTGGGTACATATTACGAAATTAGTCGGACGTTAATGCCCGTAGTATATTTGGTTCTGCATCATTATTAGAGTGGAAATATACCATTTTCCGTGAATTATTTTTATTTTTACAGAAAATCCCCTAAACTTAATAATTACCATTNAGAGTGGAAATATACCATTTTCCGTGAATTATTTTTATTTTTACAGAAAATCCCCTAAACTTAATAATTACCATTCAATTAAATTGTTACCGTAGAAAATATGTTCGTACACCTTTGTCAATTATTACAAAAATAATAAAATCCTAACCTAAAAAGACTCTTGTAATTATGCATAATCACGTCAATCCCAAATTTGTTTATTTTTTAATTTTAATACAGTTAAGCTTACTTTGACTGAGGCAGTAAAAAGTATATTTCTATCTGATCTGTGGCTTTTATATAGTTCAACGAATGCAGAAAATCCCATCTGCAGCCATCACTTCATTTACTTTAAAGTAGGCAGTCTGAGGGCAACAGAGAAAAAAAGTCTCTCTGATTTACTTAAACACGCATTTTACTCTGATCAGAAAGAGTCTGTGTTTGGAAAGATATCGGGGACTACGTAACCTCATACAGAGCTGAACATATTTGAATGATGTAGTCGTGTGTCCACTGCGACCGCGGCCTTAGTTACATATCATTAGTGTTTGTCTTAAGTCTAATATTTATTTCTATTATTTTCACAGAATATGTTGACAACTGTTGCTGACCTTTAACTGTTGTGCATATTTAAAGAATATCTATATAATATACCGTAAGCGGGGGTGACTTTGAACATGAACATGCGGGGGGATTAGAGACAGGATTTTTCACCACTTCAAGTGTAATTTTTTATGTTTAGTGGTTAAATTGGCACAACTGAATATCTGAAACATAACACTGAAATCGGGAAACATTTAAATGTGATTCTATGTGTCACAAAGTCAACCCAAGTTGTCACAAAGTGACCCTGATTAAAACTTTGAATTAAGTTGCTCGAGTATTAGTTTTAACTGTCCTGTTAATTGTTTACTTTCGATGTTTCAATTGCTACGTCTCCGCGTCGTTTTCAATACAATTTCCGTATTGCATTTGTGCATGTAAACGGTATTCAAAACGATTTGAGTCTCAAGGTTGTTGAAGCAAAGAAAGTGGGACCGGGAGCGGATCTCCTTACAAGTTTCTTGGATCGGATTTAGTTCCGTATAAGTTAACATGCAAACGCGTATCTAACTGAAATAGTATCGAAAGTTTGACCAGAAGAACAAGACTTCGTTCGCGTTATTGGTTTTGCAATAACTAACTTTTGATCCCCGGCCGGGTCACTCCAAATGTTCGTAATTTTATACTTTCGTTGCATTTTTTTAAGAATATACTAAATTAAAGTATAAATATTGAGACGCCCAGCCGCCTCACGTTTGGCACCGACGGATTCCTGCATCGAAAAAATACGTTTTTACCCGCTTAATCAATAATATCTACAAGACGTCGATCCCTACCTTGGAAGACAATTTTCATTGCTGTTCAGCTGGCTGGGGGGGATGACGTGGATCGCCCGACGTAGCTGCTGTCCGATGGGAGACCGACCCGACCACGGGTACAGCAGCATGGCCGCTCCGTCCGCTTACAGAATAACGACTGACTGGCTAGGACGACGTGGGGCGCTACCTGCCTATGTGACGTCACTTCGCCCTGATTGACTCCCATTGACGGGCCAGTGCAAGATACTTGAAAACGACGTGGCTGAAAATATTGAACCGGAAGTGTTTTATTAATTGCTTAATTTTGTATTTCTGAATCGATCTATACCGCTAGAGATTTTCGTTCCACGTATGTGGAAGGGGTTGGTAAACCTGACTGGAGCCGAGGACGAGAGTCGTCATGGATGGATTTCAGTTATGTAATGCCGAAAGCCCCTCAGGTCTTAAAAATGATAGTTCTTAGGTCAAATGAAACTAAGTTTAAAAGTTTTAATACTAGTTTCATTGTCCGTCAGTAAAAAAATAATTGGAAATATTTGTGCTTGAATAAGTCATGTTAAGAGGAGATAACATTTTCCCTCGCTGTGGAGCAAAAACATTCTGAGCATTTAGATGAACGCTCGTTTTTTGAGAAAAACCTTATGGGGGTTCAGAAAGTAAATGTAATATACGGATTTCATGATTGCATGCTCCATAGGAAAAATATTTATAGTCATTGTATTGTAGCCAACATAAACACGCACATTATCCATATTATTGATCTAGATATCAATAAGAACCCAAAGCTTTCGTGGAAACAGGAATCGTACTCAATCGAGATTGAGAATACTGAAAATGTTTTAAATTAAATGGAAACGTAGCAAATGACTAGCAATTTGCAGAAGCTTGATATTCCCAATTTCTCAGACCTGTGAAATACCGGGACTTATTTTCGTACGAATCATAGTTCAAACAAACAAAGCAGGCTAAAATATAAGACATCAGAAAATGGATAGTTGCCATGAACTTGAAACATCATAGGATCGGGGAACGCGGCGAGTCGGTCAACGTCGACCTTCAGGGCAGCGGGATGCCATAGATGCTGCAGACTTCTCGGCGAATCTTACAATACAGTAAAACTAAATGTGCGAGTGTTTGTGTGGGGTGACTTCACATTACCGCGCCACAGCGACGAACTACTGACGCAGAAAACGAAGCGCTGATAAAATGCAATTGAATGGGAACAAAATGCGAATGTAAAACGACGTTAACTGCTTTTTAAACTAAAAGAAGAAACATAATTGCAATCTTTACTATAATAGTGTAGGCTGTATGCGTAATTAGAAGAAAAAAACAAAGGTTAGTTCTTCAAGTACATTGAGTGAGATGCATAGTAGTAATAAATAAACCTTTGGAATCGTATTCGGGATAACATGGGTTCGAATCCAGGTCCTAACTTCGGTTTTCCACGATTTCCCGATATCACTCCAGAGTGGCCGATTCCTTTTCCCCACTCCGTCTTGAATGACCTCGCTGTCGGCGAGACGTTAAGCCCTGTATATGCACCTANTGGCCGATTCCTTTTCCCCACTCCGTCTTGAATGACCTCGCTGTCGGCGAGACGTTAAGCCCTGTATATGCACCTGCCTGCCTTTATCGAATGCAATCACCCATATTTATTTGTAAAAAACCATAATGGATGCTGAAATAACCGAATTCGCATGAAAAACACGTTCAATCTATCTATACTTGCAAACTGATGCTCGATAAACGTNCACGTTCAATCTATCTATACTTGCAAACTGATGCTCGATAAACGTTTTACAAGTTAATAAGTGTTTTTACGCGTTGATGTATTTAACCATAATAATATCATAGTGTGGTTTTAAAATTTTGCCTATAAAATTTCAATCAATTACAGCACGCTTTATAATCGTCCCTCAAAAGCTAATGGTTACCGAGGTTTTGATTGACAAGAGGAATAAATAATTGTCGGTTACTTATTAGTTGTTGATCACGCAATTTACAAAAGATGACTGGCGGATTTACGGACGTTAATCTGTCTTGAGATCATGCATCTCGGTTTAAAAATGTTCCGCGTCTCATTTTGAATAATTTGCTCTGTTTACGAAGATTGTTAAAACTCATTTGGCGTCATTGGCGAAATTATTGGTTAATAATGTAGCAAGTTCTTGCTTAAGAAGATGTAGTTCTCCACGTCACACTATAGAAGCTAAATCTGAAGACGCTATTACGAAAAGGGCCGGAATAAGATGTTCATTTGTGTGAGGAGTATTTACAGTGAAGGTGTCAACCGAGACGCTAAATGGCACTTCAATTACTGACTGCAAAGTACTCTTACCCTACGAGAAACTTAACGAAACCACTTACAGAGTTATTTTACTCCACTAAATGATGTTTACCTTGCCACTGAATTTTATCTTTATAAGTAATCCTTTCTGCAAGAATTATTACAGGGTAGGTTTCCTAAAATTCGCAAAATGAAGCTATGTTTAACTTCCGGTAACTTAAGCATACTGGACGTTGCGTTGTTCTCGAGGGGCGAGAACAAAGTACGTGCGTAACAAGGCTACCGCTGTCGTACCATCTCAGGCTCGAGTGAAAGGTGTCGTATTTAAATGGGGGAATCAATGTCAAAGAAATTCCTTCTCAATGCATCGATTTCAAAGATAAAAATTTCAAACAAAACGTACCCTACAGTCCATTCATGGTTACTTCCAACTTTTCTGAAACCCTACTTAGGTTCTTCTACCAGAATGTTCCTCCGTCTCACGCAAACAAAGCTTAACAGAGTCAATAAAATTACATCAAAGGGACAGCGTCCCGCATTCGTGCGCTCTCAGTGTAGTAATATTTTGCATAAGAACTATTTCTTCCTATGCATTACCAACACGCCTATTTTCTCCGTATTTTGTTCACATTAATTATAACAAGATATTATAATATATATAAAATATAAGTAAAAGATTTATTTAATAAAACTAAGGTATTTTTTGTACCACAAGTATAAAACTCTTGTGATATACGATAGATTTAGGAAACAACCAAACACGTAATAAATTGAGTGATTTTTCAAAGGTTTGATTCGAAAAGTGTGAATATGTAGCGAATAAACTATACGCGAAATTTCTGAAGGAAAAGTGATACGTTGAGGAAACTTAAAAATTTGTATGTATATTTTATTTTCTAAAGTTAAATATTAAAATGTGAATTTTACAAATAAAAAGTGAAAAATAAATAAAATAACGTATTTAATATTTTAAGTGGCAGTATTCCCTGAAAAAGTTGCGTTTAATATTTCCTTCTTTTTATTTAACCGTTATCATTAAATGTTATGCACTGAGAAGGAATTTCTTTGACATTGATTCCTTAAACTCCGTGGCTGCAGACTTGGTAGGTAAGGTAGGCCTACAGTCCTAACGGAAGCCGCCTGCATGTAGCTGTTTAACGCATTTGAGCCTCCGGAGCAAGCAAGTGTTAAGATGGCCGCCTGGTTGAAGGAATTGTGCACGTCTGAGGCCTAAAAGCGTGGGTTTGCTAGGGGCGACCTAGACATGCGCATCAACTTTCTCATCGCCTCTAAGCGCAAAGCACTGAACTGTCGTGCGGTCTTGCCGTCGATAACGCCCCTCTATGATACTTTCAGCGGACCCTTGCCATTTTATGACGTAATAATAAAAATAAGGTTTGGTGCACGTCCCTGTTCCCTTTTTAATGTTTTGCGCCGGAATGTTCATACCTAAAAATGATCGTGAAAACGCCCGTTTGAGCCATTTTCACCATCACAAAAACATGCTTTAGAGGGAAATTGAGGAACTGAAAAACGTATACAGACGCGTAACGTTTCTTAAATGCTATTCGTAAGCAGGCATCGTCCAGACACGTTGGACATATTTTTAACAAAATGTTTTCTGCTGTAGCTGTGCACGCCGTTCGGTGGCCTACCCAGGTGGCCAGCTTAAGAGCGACAGTGACGCGCCCGCCTTGTGCCTCGTCACTCCTACGCGCAAGGCGTTGAACGGGCGGGCGTGCAGTGTTCCCGTCCTCATGCTGGAACTACGCCACTAATCGGTGGCCCTGTCATTTTATTACTGGAAAGTCTGAAGAAAAGCTCAGTGCAGGCCCCTACAACAATTTCGCATGTTTCGGACCAGTACATTATGCGATACAGCAGTCTGAAGAAACAGTTTTTAGCTGTGTTGGAGGGCTGGGAAATAGCATTTCTAATGTGCATAATGTGTTGAGAGTAATGATTCGTTTCTCGTCTGAAGTGTTTTATTTTCGTGTATCGGTATAATGGGAACGTGTTAAGTGGTTTCGTTAGATAACGCATATATCAAACATACTGCAGCGTAATAGGGGAGCCAGGTAGGAGGCGCCCTGAAAGACTGAGGTAGTGTCTCTGAGAAGCAGAAACGACGAAGGAATCGACCCTGGCATGCAGTACAGTCATTTGGGATAACTTCGCACCAGAGTACGCAGTTTTGAATCATCTACCTAATAGTATTTAAAATGAAGGCCCGAGGATTCTGTGCATTTCACTACATTTCTCATAAATAAAAATATTAACTAAGAAATTAAGCGCCAGAAAAGGGTCTGTATAGCCTTCATTTTTAACGAAAATATGCGGTGCAGTGCAAAGTTACCCCAAATAGGCACAAATTTACCCAAATTACTATAAGCAACTATCACCGTATTCACCTGGAGTGGCTTTGGCAAACCATGGGAAACTCAGAAACGAGATGGTTGGGCTGGAAAGAGAAGCCTGATCTTCCCTAGTTCAGGTCTGAGTTTACAAAAGTGCAAGTTAGTGATTGCAAAACCTATGAGAACGAAGTCAGCTTCTTCTGGTCAAACTTCTTTGCAATCTCCACATGTAAAAGGTATATATATATATATATATATATATATATATATATATATAATGCCCTTCTAAAACTAATTGTATATGCTAAACTTTTGAGATAATTTGTAGCCTAGCTGATTTTTAAGCGTCTCAGAAACGCCATACTTCAAACGAAGTTATTGTTAGAACTTTATCACATTCTAATAAAAGTATATTCCCTAAAATAAGATTCTCCCAACTATGCCTACAAAAAAAGTTTAAATACAAAAAAACACTCATATAATGCCCTGCGCTCATTCCGGTGTAAATAAACTGCTATGGGGCGAGTTTTTTTCGCCTCTCCGTATGGGCAGAAAAGTTATGTGACATACATCTGCACTTCCATCGTGTTTATGCTTTTTTTTTTTTTTACTTATTTTTCATCAAGGAGCGTGTTCATGTCGCCCGGGTGGAAGGAGCGCGTGGCTTCGTGCACGCCACGCTTCGTCTCGACGCGCTAACATGTCCGCCGGAGCAGAAACGAGTCTGGTGACGCGGAAAAAATAACCGCACTCATGTTCGTGGCAAGTAACCCACTCCGCCGTGTACAAGCTGCTCAGTAATGTCATTTTACGCAACTTCGTATGTAGGCTGTTCGCGACTAATTGATTTGGTTTTTTTTAAAACAAGCCTTCGGAAACAAGACCTCGTCCCGAAACTACCCTTGCGCTGGGAGCAATGCTTATACTACTTTCGGCAACGAATCAAGAAAATAGTTCTTTATATTGACTTCTAACTAAAATAGGTAATATCTACATTGGTGGTCAGTTATGTAAAACAGGTAGTATTTACAATGGTGTCCAGCGGAATTTATTTTTTGTTTTAAATACGTAGTATGAATTGGTTATACAATAGTCCGTAGCAGTTCCACAGTTTCTCTTTTTCGGCGCGTGAATATCATAACTGGGCCAATGGGAATGAAGTCGCACGATAAAATGTATGTTTCCAAATATTTCAATTTTTCGTCAAGATTGGGTAAGTTTTGCTGTTGCAATTTTTCATACAACAATCTTTGGGTCACTAATTTAACACCCGAGCCACCAGATGATCCTTAAACAAAATAAATACCAAGTTAAGATACTTTAAATTTAAAATCAAAAGTTCCGTTATTTTTTACTATCATAATGATTGACCCTTACGACGAGAATCTGCGGGTATCGGCGACTAATTTAAAAATTATTATATTGTACCAGGCCTTTTCTTTCAACTGTAATAAAAATAATAACCGGGACGCACCCTGAAGTACTACAAAAACCTTAACATGCATAAAAATGTAGTTGTAAAATAATAAAAAAACCTAAGCCCACTTTTGATCAGCTAAAATACAACTCATATTTTAATAAATAAAACAATAACTATTTAAAAAGTATGCGTGCTTACCTGCTTCTTTTAAATCCATGGCTGTATTCTTGAAGTAAACACTGAGCAAAAGATAGTCACTGTTGAACTGAGACGGTTACGCTTAGACTGCCGAGAACGTTACGTGCATATACAGTGACGATCAAGTTTCGACTAAAGTTACGGCGTGGGCGCAGCCGATGAGAGACGGGGAAGGGTTGCCTATTGTTCTCTGTCTATTCAACTGGCTCATAAATCAGTTTTTTTCTACCTGCTTTGAGTTCTGTGAAATGGACTTTTGACCGCCTAGATTGGCGAAATACCCCTATGTGCGTCGTTGCCGTTCACAAGTGGGCTTTCTCGAGGCGCTCCCCTTTTCACCTCCCCCTTCCAATCCGCCACTGCTCCATTCCTCACTTCACCCTCCCGAGACACTAAATTTGTAATTTTGGTGGACCATGATGCAAAAACGATACTGTCTAAATTTCGTTATGAGGAACGACTACGTATTTAGAAAAAATTTCTCCGGGTTGAATAGTATTTTGTACTTAATGAGTTTTTTTGGTAATGAGCATTTTTAACCGCTGAACAAAACTTACCTACTTTCCACCAGCTTAACTGCTTTCTCTCGATGTCAGTAGAATAGCTCTGCGACTTTACGCAACTGCAGTACATTCAAAATAAACCATAATATATTTATACGTTTTTATAAAGGGAAACGAATGTAACTGTTTGGCAGTCTGATGGCGTTGGACAAGGTCAGTGTTTGTCACATGCACGGAAGACAGAAAATCAGACTACCTCATCTATAATCTATGGAAACATTCCGCGACATGAAATATTTAACACTTATACGTACCTAATGATGGTACATACTTGTGTATACCAAGCGAAACCACGAACTTGTTATTAATATAATTACTTTAGTCCATTCGTGGTAATTTCCAACTTTTCTGAAGCCCTGCTAAAGTTCTATTTCCAGTATATTCCTCCGCCTCATGCAAACAAAGCTTAACCTAGTCTAATAAATTACACCAAAAGGACAATGCACCGCATTCGTGCGAACTCACTGTAATAAAATGTTTTATAAGAACTATTTCTTACTAGCCATTGCCAACACATCAATTTTCTCTTTATTTTAATTAATTGTAATTATAAATGAATTAATATAATTTATAGGTAGAATGTAAATACAAATTCACTTTAACCAAAAATAAGGTACTTGTGTGTTAACGCAAGTAAAACGCTTCTGATAATAACATATGTAGAAAACAAACAAACACTTCATACATGGGATTATTTTTCAAAGATTTGATTCCAAAAGTGTGAAGAAACTGCTTATAAGTTAGATACTATATAGACTAAATAGTTTTGCGTCAAATTTTCACTTTTAAATCTATAAACTGAAATAAACGCAATTTCACTGCTGCCAATTTATACATTACACTTTTTTATAATATTTTAACTATAGAACCACGTTCAGATATATTATATAAATTTTCTTGTTGCATTCTGGTTAAAGGTTGATTTCAAAAACTTGAAATAACAATGGACGAGTATTATACAGAATGTTCGGAAATTAAACGCCCAATCTACGGGAGGTGATTCCTGATGAAAAATAAAGTCGAAAATATACAGGACATTATTAAATATTAAAGGAGTATTAAAGGAGATGAGCCTTTGAAAATTGGTGTTTAAAAACGTATTTTTTGCAGAATGCCTTGTACAATGCCTACAAAGTCCGCAGCAAAAAGGTGACTTATGCTTCCTATGTTGCAGAGACGCATGCGTAATGCTGGCCGTCCTCGGTCTGTGCGCACTGATCGAATTTAGGAAGTGATACGCCAGCACATCAACGACATTCTTTTCACTAGTACAAGCTCCATAGCGCGCCAAATGGACGTGTCCCATTCAACCGTGTGGAACGTACTGCGGATAAATCGCCGCCATCCCGCTAGCAGAGAGTACGAAGCATTCAGCGAAAATACGTTTTCTAAACCCAATTTTAACAGGCTTATGTCTCCACTTTTATATTCTGTTTAGGTATGTGGTGTCCTACGACTTTATTTTTCATAAGGAATCACCTCCCGCAGTTTGGGCGTTTAATTTGCGAACACTCTGTAGGCTCTATATATGCCACGCGTCGATCTACGCCTAGTTCAGAGACTCCTCGCTACGACTGCTATCGGTCGATTAGCACCCCCAACCCCTTCCTCAGGCCTTACGCCCCCTGTCTTTTCCCGGATTGGATGGGATGCAGGTGTGACCCCAGCCAGTTTGAGAGGACTGATGGGAGAGGTTCTCCCACGTGATTTCTCATTCCTGTTTCGCGCGGATGCCTGTGTTGTTTATTTGTGCCACCCTTCTCTCCGCATTTCCACCCACATGCTCAATATTCTTTGGAGAAAAATCCTGGATAATGTATTTGCATAAAGGAAATAAATGTCCACGTTATTTCCAACTCGTGCACCATCATCAGTTAAGTCTTGTTTGAAGTTATAATTCACGTCTATTGCCCTATGTAGTGTTAAAAATATTATGCAGAAAGCAGATGTATAACATGTTGTACGCATGTGTAACTTCCAAATTTTGGAAAAATCAGCTAAAAAATTATTAAGCAACAATATGTAAAATATTTTGAGAAGGTTGTAAGAAACTATTGATATTGGTATCATTAAAATAAATTAAAATAATTTTATAACCAAATTATTTTTTTTTTATGTTAGTCTTTTTAAAAAATGCAGTTTGCCTTATCCCATCCCTAACAACCTGGCCTGTTACATAAGTGCTACCTTTAATTTTCCATTTTATAGCTTTGTCAAAACATACCGCCTGCTCGCTTGGCTTTGTATTATATATGTGCTAGACTGACCGTTTCTTGGTGGGTTATGTGAGGGTNTAAGTGCTACCTTTAATTTTCCATTTTATAGCTTTGTCAAAACATACCGCCTGCTCGCTTGGCTTTGTATTATGTATGTGCTAAACTGGCCGTTTCTTGGTGGGTTATGTGAGAGTAATAAATGTGATTATGGCTATAATGGTATTACGGCTCTGCAGAGATCAAAGCTTCGATTCGCTTAGCCGCAGATGCTAATAAAGTTATCCGCTCGCTACTGAACAGAATCAAATATCACACCGATTATCATGTACTCTGCACAGTCTGCGCTCGCACATCACGGCCGCCTGCGACAACTGCGAGCGCCATCGTGAAGCTGTTTCCCACACATCCACTGAGGTTCCAACCAAATTGTGTTTTTAAAAAATGACAAGATTTCTAATATTACGTACATGCGGAAGCCAGATAAAGTTTGCGGCACACAAAAAATATGTTTAGGGCTGATTATTTCAGTCTGTTAAAGCAAAAATATGCCGATTTAATGGATGTAATGTTTTACGAATAATATTTCAAAGCAAATATAATCATAATAAATAAATGATAAGCTATATGAAAGCTTGCAAGACCTTTCAAATTTATATGTGAATAAATTGTATTCTTGGAATAAACAGATTCTTGCCAGACATGATAGTAACACTAGCAGAGTTTTAGCACATATCCTACCTATACTATACATCCATAAAAGTATCTTACCTGATGTGTATCGGTAGCTCAGTGTAAACATTATGGTTTGATGAGTACGAGAGGGCAACTTCGATAGTTAGTGCTAAAATACAATTTATTATCATTATAAAGACAGCATCGGTGTAAAAACAATTGTATACAGCCCATATTATTTGTGCATAGGTGTGTGCGATTCACTGTTATGTGCGGTGAAATATTAACAAATCAACATGCAAGTATGAGATTAAGCAGGGCATTATTTTTTCGTCTTCCATCTTGCAGTATTACAAATCAGTATTTAAAGTCAAATATATAATGAAAAACATTTAATTAAAAAAATTTCAATCATGGAAAAATTTTTGAACAAAATAATAAAATTTAGTCAATGTGTACTTGCCATTGATACAAATAACAATTACAACATTAATAAAGAAGTGAGATTAGAATTCACTCTATGGACTAGTCAGTTATTGCCCACAGTAGTGGGGTTAGTCTTACTCAAACTGTGCAATTTCATATTGACGTCGTCGGTGGATCACAGGCATAGGCGTGCATACAGAACGGGCCAGGTGGGCCTTGTCTCTTCCCTCCCCCTGCCGAAAGGAGGCATTGAATATGGCAATTTCGCCAACTTATTTGCCATCGATCTAGTACTGCTGTCATAAACAAGTGTAATCGACCTTTTAACAAGGGTGCTTTGTGCTAGAGTTTGCGATCATTTTAATTTTTGAAATCACTTGCATATAGCACAATGTTTAAAAGCTATGACAACAATTATGGGAACAATATATTAGTCTGTTATACATATTTGGAAATAATTTACAGAATAAGAATAATTTAATGTGAATGTTTTCAAGGCACAGCATAATCTGTAAATGTTATTGATATTTCATGATTTGGTTAATTTAGTTATCGGATGTTTGCTTTGTCAGATTTTTATTTTACTGAGTAGAGAAAATATGTAAGATCTATTTGTAAATATAATTTTCATAACATACGATCGTAAACGAGTCTTGTATCTACATGAAGCACTTAATCTCCAAACTCGTACATTCATGGTCTCAAATTTGCGCATATTTCAATGCTGGGGCATCAACAAGTGCCAGTGTACGAACTATTCAACGGACCATCATTGATATGGGCTTTCGGAGCCAAATACCCACTCGCGTAACGTTGTTGACTGCACGACAAAAAGCATTTCGCCTCGTCTGGGCCCGCCAACACCGCCATATGACTGTTGATGACTGGAAACACGTTACCTGGTCTGACGAATCTAGTTTCCAATTGCATCGGGTTGATGTACGTGTACCGGTATGGAGATATCCTCATGAATCCATGGGCCCTACATGTCAACAGGAGACTGTTCAAGCTGGTGGAGGCTCTGTCATGGTATGGGGCATGTACAGTTGGCGTGAAATGGGTCCCCTGATACATCTAGATACGACTCTGACAGGTGACAGATACGTAAGCATCCTGTCCGATCACCTGCACCCATTCATGTCCATTGTGCATTCCGACGGACGTGGACAATTCCAGCAGGACAATGAAACACCCCACACATCGAGAGTTGCTACAGAGTGGCTCCAGGAACACTCTTCTGACTTTAGACACTACCATTGGCCACCTAAATCACCAGATATGAACATTATTGAGCATATATGGGATGCCTTGCAACGTGCTGTTCATAAGAGATCTCCACCGCCTCGCACTTTATGAATTTGTGAACTTCCCTGCAGGATTCGTGTTGTGAATTGCCTCCTGCATACCTTCAGACATTAGTCGAGTCCATGCCACATCGTCTTGTGGCACTTCTGTGTGCTCGCGGGGGCCCTACACGATATTAGGCAGGTGTACGAGTTTTTTTTGGCTCTTCAGTGTAAATCGTAACAAACATGAGGTGCAAATCCAGAGAAAGAAGGACAGTCGTACTTAAAATTCTCCATTTGTGCTGCTTGACCAGGAGGAACGCTGTCTGTGCCACCATTTTGTAGCGTAGTTCAGGCCTGTGCTGGACAATAGACTCTGATGTCACAGTCTACCGGGCGATAATTTCCATGTGTGCGAGGAGCTGGCGAATGGTAAAGGCCGCTGCCTTCTGAGAAGATGGATAGCGAATACAACTAATGACTGGGCTACCGTGCCGTGTCGACTGCATGTTCCATGTGCAACCGCGTCATGTGATATACAAAAAACTGTTGAGAAATGGAAAACAATCCAACTGTACCATCCAACTGTCGGAAGTGTGATCAGTGCAGAAAACCCCGAACACTCAATCCCTTCGACAAATATAACATATGCCCAGGTATATACAGGTGCCTGCTGACCGAATGCGATGCATACTTCATGCCTCCACTCGCTTCCACAACGGTCGCCTACCGCTGTGCTCGATCCATGTGTGCGAGTGTTGGCACATACTCTGTGTGCTGTGCTAAATGTCAACGCGTAATACATACGACTTTCTTACACCATTCAGAATAAATTACCCTGCGACACCATCAGTTTCAGTGCTTGCAATGCACCGAACAATGGACAACATGCCAGCCAGAAGTCCCAGAGCATGAGCTTCAGCCAGCAACCGGTGAGTACCCAAACAACAACCAGTGTTAAATGTGTCGGACAATGTATTGCGTGAACCCCAAAAAGACATGCATACACTGCAAAGAGTGTAACGCAAGTTTTCACCCCACATGTGTGTCAACAGGGGAATGGAAGGTGGTCTGCGAGGTAACGTTTAAGTGTAAACAGTGTCAAAAAAAATATGCAGCCTTATATGGGACCATAGCTAAACCCACACAAATAAAAAGGGAAATTGACGTGTTCACCCAACCTCGGCTGCGATTACATAACCAACATACCCAGCAAATGGAACTCGTGCCACCCTTGCCCGCATGGCACAGAATGATAGGAGCCGGCGGGATACAGTTCGAAACACTGGGGCCATCAGCCTCCGAGTACAGGACCAGCCTAACTGAGCGGAATTACGTGACACCTGCCAAATTTTAGACACACCCAAACTTTTCTGGCCAGATAGCTGAGGACGCACATGCATTCCTCAAAGAGTGTACTACCCAATTGCAAGGGTACGGGGTTAGCGAGGAAGAGTGGGCGAGTGTCATCGGGAACCAACTACTCGGGGAAGAGAAAGCATGGTGGGGGTCTGCCACAGAACACGACATGTCCTGGGGACAATTCGTACACAAATGTATGGTCAGATACGCGAACACATATACCACGATAAAACAACAGGTCGCCCTGTTTACCGAGGAACAAAGTGCAACCGAAGAACTGGACATATTCGTAAGCCCAAAGTTAAGTCTAGCTGACAAACATTATCCACATCTCTCGGAGGAAGACGTGCTCGAAACGATTGTAGAAACGGTGAGACACAAATACCGACCGGCCATATGGCCCATGGTGTTCAACGGAACAGAACACTTCCTAAGAACAGCCATGAGTTATAATCCCAAATATTCTGATTTTAGTTCATTAAGAGCCAATTTAAAATAATTGTAACTAAAAAATACAAATTCCCAAAAAAAATTAATAACTATGTGTTTTTTGAAAAAAAATGGCCAAGTCTCTACAAGTAATATGCATCGGTACAATGTGCACATTTGGCCATGTGGACTAGCACTCTGAAGATTGCTTCATCACCTAATAGTCGGTGTTTCGTGCAGATGATAATTTTACATTGGAACTGAGATACAGAATCGCAACACATATGCATTGCATGATCAGAAGTCCGTTTACATGACATGAAAGCATTGTGGAAGGCATGGAAATCTTCAAGGAAGAAATGGCCTACCTGCTCGCATATTTTCGTGTGCACATGGAAAGCTGTTTACGTGATGTTTGTTGGTAACACATGCTCGCTGTCGCCTCGGCTCACATGGCAGCATACTTGGAGGAAGGGTGGCATAATGTCAAGAGGGAGAGTTATGAGAATCTTCCCTTTGTCCTTGTAATGTGGACACAAAATGGTGACTTTGTGCACCTTCCAGATTCCCACAATAAAATATGACGATGATGGCATTGTCCCGACTTAGTTATTGACTAACTTTTGTGGGATGTTCTGCATTCACAATATGTTGCTGGGCAGCATTTAACATAGTCAAATGGTGTGTGACTGATGATTAATTGTTACCCCACTATTGTTGTACACGATTTAATGTTGCCAGCAGGTTTCTTGGGCTGTTGGTTGCATGGCCAGTCTAGCACAATTCCGATTTTGAATGTGGTTGGTTGCATGATGACAATATCCATATCCTGCAGGATACACTGTTGATATTGGTAAATCCGAAAAGGGCACCAGCCTGTTAAAATGTTGCATTCGTAGTTCTCGGCCTAGAAGGAGACTTGTTGAGTTGTATGGCCTAGGCCCCACCCTAGCCCATATACTGTACTGTCGTTGTACCTCCTCCTATCACATGAAGCCCAAACACAACACATGCATCGGAATATCAACAACAGCGATGTCATACCAGAAGGGCACATGGTGTGAAACGAGTGCATCAGCGTAGAGGATCAACTCGGGAACCGAACGCACTAGCCTGCATAGCAACAGTAATTAGACCAGCAGCCACAGCCAGTGGAAGGTGACAGGAACCACCAATACCAACCAAGCTACCTTGTCGACCATGTGATGGTGCAATAATTTAAATTAACACCAAATTCCAACATAACAGATGATTTCCGATATGTTGGTGTGTACAGAGCGTGTTTTGGAAGAGTGTGACTAATGGTCATTTCGCTATCCATTAAGAAGTAGCTGTGCCAAAACCATGAAAACAGGAAATTCAAAGAAGTAAAAAAACCACTATCTTGGTATGGAAGATGCCTTAATAAATTAATAAATGAGTTTTAAAAGCAATGAGGCGATTGTCAGAAATCAATTAATTTCACATGTGCAATTTAAGAAAGAGAACTGCACCATTGCCAGGCTATTAGGGTAAGTAGATGGCTGTTACATTTTTGGATGCAGCCCCAGGAGTTAGTAAAAACAGTCAGAAAAGAACTAACATAAGAAATAAGTTACAAAACAATCTGTAAAAAATTATGCTTAAATACTATAATGGTTGTTGTGTTCATGTAATTGGTAATTCATAGTGTAGAAGGGTTTTTTTTTTGCAAAATCCTGCAGGGATGTGGTGGGCACAAGCTGCCTTCCGCTTCTGCTATTCAACAGTCTCGTCTGTAGCTCTGCTGGAGTAAGAGGTGAGGCCATAATCCTTGTATAACTCTACTTTAGTATGCTGCCTGTGTGTTAATTCTATCTGTAACTGTTTTCTATTGCCTCTTGTTTTACTCCAGCACACTCCTTTGTACATCTCGGTGCAAGGGAGCTTAATTATTGTATTTATGGACACGGACGACTCTGCAGGCATGCTTTAGCCCCCAACACATTGTGGGCCACTTTAAACTTGGTTATGTAGTCTTTATTCATGTATTTTAATTTCTGCTTAGACGAGCTCATAGACGATCGGAAGTCAGTGTTAAATTGTGTATTTGCTTTGTAACGTCGTACTGTGTGCGAACTGTGTAACTGGGAATTAGTAAATGCAACCACCAATGCACGACATGCTTTTGACCAAGTACCAAGTACCATTGCTCGGCAGCGCTGCATCACTGTGTGAGGGAAAAGGCATATGTCATGGCCTGAACATTGGCAGTAGCAGCTTGAGTTGAATCTCCTGATATCCTAACTAAGTATTTCGTGTACAATAACATCTTGCAGTCGAGGGGATTTGCCACACTAAATATCCACCTTAATGTCTAAAGTCCCCATCTTTGCCAGGATACGCTAGATGGCGCCAGCTGTCTTATAATAACAATTTTACATCTAGAACCTCCCCCCTCGGCAGACCAGAAGTAGCTTCTCGACCTCCTTGCCGGCCAGCGATACAATACATATCAGAGAAATGTCTTAAAGCACTGTAATTATTTACCAAAAATTTAATTCGTAATATTTAATTTTTTTAAATATAAAATTGGTTTCATTTGGTAATGTTAAATATTAATTGACATATGACAAAGCCTTAAGGGCACTGCTTATCGACTGAACAGGAAATTCAGCAAGAAGTAATACGGAAGCAGGCTGAATTTTTTTTTATCAAGCAAAGAACATTCAATTCCTCTCATAACTGCCCTTGGGGACTATGACATTGATGAAAGTCAGCGCTATAAGAGCCCCAAGTCGCTTCTAGCGCACATAGCCCTGCAGGTAACACACTGCTAGGTTAATGGTAGACCCTCTACAGCTTTTAGCTTTTAAAATAGATATTTAATCTTAGTATACTTAATTTAGCAAGCTGTTATGTAATGACATACCATTTTAGATTTACATGAGGAGTCCTGAAGGGACAACTCGGGGGAATATTTGGACTAAGATAAGTTCCCTAACTTAAAAAAAAAAGTGAACATCCTCGTAGCCTTAGCTTAAGTGATAGGATATTTAGGTTTATTTAAGTTAAAGGTTAACTCTCTTTTCCTTCCAGGAAAATTACCATCTTATTATGAATTAGTAAAAGCTGGTTAGAGTTGGCTCTGCTGACACTTACGGGCAGCTTATTCTATTTTCCTTTAAGTTTTCAGGATCTACTGGGTTATCGGAGGGGGGAGATGCCAAATTGTGCCACTCCCTCCACCAGGGAGTTGTGCAAGCACCACTCTGATTAAGCCAGCACTAAGTGAAATTCAAAGATGTTCTGACCCCTTTCTACTAGTATTTTTTCTACCCACTAATAAAGAGCATGGTTTCTACCTATCTGTCCCCTGCAGCATTTTCTGTTAATGCATGAAACAATTTTTAATCCTTTCCTGTCGAAAGGGCTTCTACGGTGTCTATGCCAGTTTTTCCCTTTCTCTTCTTAGTGTGGTAGTTTAGCTATAAGTACACGCAGGGTGGTTGTCTTGGCCATATTATTACCATGGCAACCCAATCCCTTGCTGCCCCGATGCATGTCTCCTTGCATGATTTCCTTCCCTTCTAGGCGTATGGGACCTAACCCTGAGACGCACTTAACTCCCGTCCCTACCGTGAGCTCACACATGACACTTAGTTTTAGAATAGATTAGAAAAAAATTGCTTATCGACTGGCAATGGAGATATTTAAATTGGAAATCCCACGTGACAAATAAATTTCGCCTCAGTGCATTAATTTTAAAGATAGGCGTTTCAAACCAAATATATTCTTCACGAATTTTTAGGGGAAGATCCCTACAAAGGTTTATTTTTAATATAGATATATTTTTTAATTATTTACAAACAGGCTATACATACTATAAAAACATTTCCACTGTAGAGAACTTCTAAGGAAGAATTCGTTAAGAAGACATGTTGAAAAGCCTATTTTTAAAATTAACGCACTTAGACGAAATATCATTAATGTGGGATTTCCTAATTAAATTTCGCATGTGCTAGCCTGTTGGCTTCACCCTCCACATTTATGCATTCATTTAAATAAATAATGTTTTGTGTTTTGTAAAGATATAACGGTATTATCACATATTCCTCCGAGCAGACCCCCCAGAAAACTGGAACAGCCATTCAGAATATCATAAACTGGCCTAATTTTCCTTAGGAACAACGTCGAAAGTGAATCTGACGAAAAATATTTCCCTATAAAAAAAGCAGAAATCGAAAATAAATTTAGTTGAAGAAAATACAAGTAGATTGTACTCCATTAAATATATTGTTTGAGTTCCAGAACAACATTATGCACACTTTAAAAAAATATTCAGAAAATATCGTATATGAACCACTTTACTTCATTCAGAAAAAAAAATTGCTCCTTATTGTCTTCTGTGCAATACCTTCTATAAAATATTAGTATTAAAAATTTAAAAAAAAAATTTAAGAGCACAATCAAACACAAAACACTAAGGGAAATTTTGTAATGCATTCTAAATGGTTATACAATAATAAGTAGTGTTCTTAAAAGATGATGTCCTCAAAACCTCATTAATTTTCGACAAAGTGGACAGTAAAGGGTTGCATCATGACATCAATAAATAACAGCAAATCACAAATGGTGTTACATTTCAATACAAGTTCTGCACGAGTTCAGGATCAGGAGATCTACGAACGGAACTTGGCCAGTCGCCTTTATAGGACACTTAATCATTGGAATTTTAATAATATAGAAGGTCATGTTTGAAACCAGTAATTAGGATCTCGGTTTAAGGCAGTTTACATAGGGTGGCAACTTCAATTAGCTTAATAAAATGGTACCTATATAATTATTTCCAACCGAATTCAAAAGGTTTAAATCTCGACACAGGACAGTATTCTGCCTATCCATTCACTGTATGTCCCCCCGAGCACCCCAGCTGCACCAACTGCATCATGTAGCTCAGGAAACCCGATGCAGCCGGCATGTGCCATGAATGTGTGTGATGCAGTGCAGTGTAGTGCAGGCAATGTCAGTTTTCCGATGCATGATCGCCTTTCTTATGAGTTGGCCTCTTACAGGGAAGTAAGAAAAATTCTTCTGTGTGTGGCAAAAAAAATATTAAAAGTATTACAGTGAGTTTTGAGGGGCCCAATATACAAATCAAATAAATAAATTCATTAATATAAGTACCTACAATATGCATGTGGGAAGCCCCCAGCAATTCTCTTATTGTTTTATTAAAGCTGTGCCATTTTTTTGGCACTGGCTAACATTTTGAATTCCCTTGTTCACACTTTCAGAGGGTTTTTTTTATGGCAAAGCCTCTTTTTTCTTTTTACATGTGTATTTTCATGTAAGATAATGGCTAGTTAATGTTATAGTACCCATTTGGGTAAATTTGTGTCATGATTTATCATGGAGGTAAGAAATGTTTATATATTTATGTGAAGAGGTAATTTTTAAATTTTAAGTTACCAGTTTTGTATATAATCTGTCTGTGTGGAAATATTAATTTTCCTTGAAACAAACAAACTGTAAAATCATACGTGGAAAATATTATTTTCTCTAATTTTCAATTAAGTTATATAAAGTATTAATCATATTAATGTAACTTGGCAGAATACTAGTAATTTTAAATTAGGTTGCTCCAAGCGGCTTGTTATATGTGATAGTCAATGGTATTTTCAGAATTCATCTTTCTATTTGCTTCTCCTTTCCGGTCACTCATAATGGTGTAGTTTGGATAATTTGTCCCTATCTTTTCATCATTTCATAACGGACTGATCGTCCAGCTTTTACTTCATTCGTGCTCCCCTGGCCGGATTTACAATGCTTTGTTGAGGCTTGTCCACGACCTTGTTCGTGGCATTATGATACCTCGTGGCCTTATTAGTGCCTTTCTTGATGTCGGCTTGATGTGAGAGAATTTGGCATTGGCAAGGAAATTCTCAAGATGTGGTAGAGTGACAGGAATGTACAGCTTTATTTTATTCTATCTTTCCTTGCATGTGCATGAGCCCGCATACTATGTATCAAAATGGCCATCGAAAGCAAAATTTTTTTACCCCTAGACTATAGTTTATTTCATATAAGAAGACCACATTCTGACAGTCAGTGAGTGGCAAATTAATANAACTTAATATATTGAAAACAAATAACCTGCCATTTACAAAATCCTGTATCAGCTGATGCACGAACGAACAAAAGTTAATATTACATTGGCTATTCTGAGAGCAGTGCCGAAGCACGTCACACAAGCAGAAAATACGCGGATAAGAAAGAGTTTGTAGATTAATTAATACATTTTATTTTACGTGGTCATAAAACGGCTGTTTTTAGTTTTAGAAACGAAACTTCGTGATAAAATAGTAATGTATAGGTGTTCAAAATAAGATGCACAACAAAACGATACGTATCCAAATGCAACGAAAAAATCCAAAGTTTCCAGACTCTCCAACCATGTGCTGCCATATTTTGAGTTAAAGGCGCACCATCTGTTGCAACATGCCCTTCCACGCCATCTGTTATCCATATCCCGAACTACACCCAGAAACATATTATAGTTTTGTTGTTTAAAATAACGTATTTACGCGCATATACAAATGGTTTTATTTTCCCACTAGCTCTGTATAATTTTTAAAGTAACATATATTTCATGTACCGTGTTTACGAACGACCCTACACATGTCCACCAAGCTCCATTTACTAATGCAAGGCCACCCAAGCAGTTTACCAATTGCTACACATAGCAGCACCTCCTGGACGTGTTGACTCGCCACATCAAAGCCTATTCTTGACACGCCAGTTGATGGCGAATGGATACATAAACGAAAAGGCGCGGCGATTGTCAACTGTCAATAATGTGGCCCTCTTATATGGTACACAGTATAATTACCCTCAATAATTAATATCATGCATTATTAAATTAGTCAATACTTTAGAGCCTTTGTGAACTTCCTAAATATTTCATCGCTATACAGTTCCGGACAATTAAAAAAGGTTTAATTAAACAAAACAAAATTTTTTTTTTATTTAGTTTTTATAATTATACTACTTAAGACCATGCCACAGTGTCAAATTTTTCCATCAAACTGCTTCCAGTAAGTTTGGTCAGTTAAAATTCAGTTTTGACATTATCGAAACATCATAAACGCCAGCATATTTGTCTGAGAAAGTTGGATGGCTTCACTTTCCATCAAGCATTTGAAGATTGGACTGGTTCTAAAATTTCTTTGATGTTTGACAGTCTCAGCCAATCAGAATCGTGCACAAAAAATGGTCATCAAGAAACTTTAAAATAACAAACGGTAGCTGGAAACGAAATAGGGTATGAAGATAATTAATTTATGTAGAAACATAAAATAGCATTAATGCTATTTTAAGTGAATATTGCACACAATATTATACGGGATGGTCCACCTAACGTGGACACACACAAAATTTCTGGAATGGTTACAGATCATAAAATGTGGTTTTCGCTCAATGAAGTTACATACAGGGACAAGTAATTTGCTGCAAAGTGACTTCATAGCACATGTATGGACAGAAATAATTAAACCAGGTATGATGTTTCCCTTNCCCCCAAAATTTCTGGAATGGATACAGATCATAAAATGTGGTTTTCGTTCAATGAAGTTACATACAGGGGCAAGTAATTTGCTGCAAAGTGACTTCATAGCACATGTATAGACAGAAATAATTAAACCAGGTATGATTTTTCCCCTTGGAACATACCTTAAATTCAACAGCATCTGAAAGTATGTGCAAAGAGGTATTCAGTGATATAGCATATGCAATGGAAAGTAACACAGAAATGCCAAGAAATTATTTGCAAATATGTTTAAGTAAGGTGGGCCAGTAGCATGGGGCAGTGGTCCTGTACACACAGCTGTAAGCAAGCAACATGCACCGTGACTCACCCTGGTGGGACCACTTCCTTATAGCAGTGTAGCATGCTTACCTTAATAGGACAAGGGGCATGAAATGCAATATTAGACTAAGGAGAGCACCGCAACGGAGGTAAGACCGGCAATGTGAGTGCAAATCTGATATCAATACATAACAATTTATTCAGATACTATGTAATTCAGGAAGATGCACTTAAATGAGGTTTGAGGTTTTGCCATTTTTGGCAGGTTGGCCCGAATATTTATCNTCAACAGCATCTGAAAGTATGTGCAAAGAGGTATTCAGTGATATAGCATATGCAATGGAAAGTAACACAGAAATGCCAAGAAATTATTTGCAAATATGTTTAAGTAAGGTGGGCCAGTAGCATGGGGCAGTGGTCCTGTACACACAGCTGTAAGCAAGCAACATGCACCGTGACTCACCCTGGTGGGACCACTTCCTTATAGCAGTGTAGCATGCTTACCTTAATAGGACAAGGGGCATGAAATGCAATATTAGACTAAGGAGAGCACCGCAACGGAGGTAAGACCGGCAATGTGAGTGCAAATCTGATATCAATACATAACAATTTATTCAGATACTATGTAATTCAGGAAGATGCACTTAAATGAGGTTTGAGGTTTTGCCATTTTTGGCAGGTTGGCCCGAATATTTATCCTCAGTCTCCCTCACAGATCCCACTTTCATGTCGCTCTCGCGGTACCGGTGCAGTGGCTCGGAGTCGCGGCTCAGATGTGCAGATATTGTCGCTGATGTCTGTTCTAGGATCACTAATAACCTCATAAAGTCATCCCCTGGATAGCAAATAAGGGGTGTGAGAGCACCACGGAATTCTGGTAGTACTGTACCTGCTACCACCTCTATCGAACACTTACTTGGTTGACATCTGTGGATGATATGTCTTCATGAGATTGATTTCTGCATAGCAAATGTAGAGAGGATCTTGTAAAATTACTGCACCTCAAGAATTACATGGCTGCATGCTCGCAAGGAGTTGAAGGTACATGCAAAACGACACTCGAGGGAATTGTGGAACACTTCCCCCATTATGCCATAGTGTGAAATGCCACGCCACCACTGTCTTGTATGCACCACTGAAATGGTCACTCAAGCACCTGGGCCAATCTTCCTCCTTGAAACCATAGTACTGCAGTCTGCTGGTAGAGTCGTGCAGGAAGCCTGATAGGTCGTCGGTAGGTAGGCCTGCAGACCGAGGTAGTGATTGGAAATGGGCGGGTGTAGACACTGATACATAGAAGTCAAGTGGAGTTGCAGCGTACACTGTTTGCACACAGAACATTCCTTCCTGGGTTCACACCACTCGCTCGCTGTGGTGCTTTGACGATGGGCTCTCAATCCACAGCTGTCACAGCACACGAGCTCTGAGCTAGTACCTTGGCAGATTGTTTGTTTAGAATGCTCTGGGTGGCTTTCTGTGGCAATATCGAAGATGGCTGGTTGTATTGCGGAAAATAAAACAGGAAGAGATTGTGGTTCTTGACCCTACGCACACTGAATGTAATTCTTGGAAGTTACCGTGGAAAGTTTCTTAGGCAACACACACATATCATGATACACTCGATAGCACCGAGCTCATACAAGGGTGGCCTGGGAAAATTCATCATGCCAACGCATGTTGCTACATTTCCGCACAGTTCTATGGAACTTGGTAGTTGTTGGTGGTTCTTTGTTCAGTCTAGCACAGTTGCAGCACGCTGTGACCTGGAGAGTTCTTACATAGTGTTTACACAAATCGGCCGGTCAGCCCATGGTGGTATGCACCACTGACACGGAACAGAGTTTATTGTTTATTTTGTCAATGTCCTCGTGCAGTTTCTGGTCTTCTGCGGGATTAGTTCACTGACGTGTGCTAGATTTCAGTTGCACTAGAGTGAATGGATCTAGCTCTGGTAGTGGGCACACACGCTTCAAGTTCAAGAGATCCGCAATGCCATTAGAGGTGTCCCAGCCTATCAGCCTACTCGCATGTGAAGATTAGCGGATAAATTGCATATATCCCAGTTGATCTTCACCATGTGTCAACGGCCCTTGTGGCTTGCGGCTGCCTCCCCTATGCCATGTGCAAGAAGGGTAAACCACTCGAGTGGATGGAGGTGTGGTTATCTTCACACACACACCACACATGCTGTTGGCTGCTGCCTCCCTCTCTCACCCGGAGTGGAGAGATGTTGCTCCAAAAAATGGCTGTGGAAGATTCTGTGGGCATCTCCTTTGCTGCACAGCTCAACAATTGCTTGGCTGGCTGATGATCGCCATGATGCTGGTAAATTTTCCAGTGCTTGTGAGAATTTCCTTAGAGTTCATGCTGGCACAGCCTTCTCCTGGTGTGGAAAGGAGAGTTTAAAAGAAAAGTTACAAGAAACTTAATTTGATAAGGATGGAGGATTTTGACATGTAAAAAAATTGCACTTGCGACAACAATAATATGTACATCTCCAGGTTAGGCATACAAACATGTAAAATAAAAATGTAGTTTTTAGGCCAAAAAACTGGAAACACAGAAGGGCGACATATAAGAGAGTCATATATTGTAGGAAAACTGATAATTAGAATAAGAATTCACCACACAGTTGTGCGACATTAAACGAGTAGGAAGATGTAGTATGAATGCTTAATAATTGAGCCGCACGCTTGGGCACTTAATTTAATGGATGGTAAATGGTTTAGGACAATGCATGGTTAAGGTTTCAGGCAGAAAATGGTCTTATGGAGGGGTGCCACTAATGTATTGTTGTAGGCACAACAGGTAACAAGTTGTTGGAATTTACGGTGCCAGGTTTCAGAAATGTTGGTTTAGTGANTGTATTGTTGTAGGCACAACAGGTAACAAGTTGTTGGAATTTACGGTGCCAGGTTTCAGAAATGTTGGTTTAGTGAAATTTAGATTATAAGGGTGCCAGCTCGGTTGAGCAGTAAGACTCTTCTCTAGGGGCAAGCCGTTTGCCTATGTTGCTGCTCCTGGACTCACCCCACGCCGACGATAATGTATTTTTGAACGATTAAACCTCTATGCCTGCTTAATTAGGATGTAGGGCCCTCATACGGTGCTAATTTCTGTGTGAGATTGTTATGGCCATCTCACACGCCGATAGAATGCCCGTGCCTAGCAATCACGTCACTTATGGAGTGCAGTATTTGAGTGGGTAGAGGACCCAAAATTACGTGGCAGTTAAGCGGGCGGCAGTGAAATAAAACACTATTTAGAGAACAGGTTATTCTACTCACTGCAGTAAGCCTCCTGGGAGGCATTTACAAATTGCCCAATGCCTAATGCTCGTTCGCAAACTATGCAGTACAAAACAGTGCGCACCGATAACACAAATTACGTAAGTGGTTAATACGATTACTGTGTATTGAGTTGGAGGGACTTGCGGGTAATGCTGCCTCTGGGTGAAAAAATATTAAGTTAAAGTTCCATTACTAAAAATTTATATTGTAGATAAATTGTGGATATGGCAAACGATGAAGGGCCAGAGGCACACAATGTGTGACCACCACCGGCAAGTGCTAGAGACAAAATGAAGAAAATGGCAGAGCCCTGCCAAGAGCTCAGCCCAAAAGCATGCGAGAGGCACAGGAAAATACCAAACACTAATAACAAAAAGAACAATTACACTTACCTATCAAAACCCTCAATTACACAACATATGGACATTTACTAATTGTGTTAAGTTAACAAGATACAAGGAAAAAAAAAGTGCATTTGCATTACATTTATTGTGCAACATAATATGGAAAAGCTTTGCAGCTGTCTCTCTCTGTTCATTGATTAATCCATCAATTAAGAACATATATAACACTGAATAAAAGAGATTATAAAGATAAAATACACCCTTAAATTTGTTTACTATAAGGTGGCATTGGGTGGCTCGAGCTGGCGTGTTTACTTTCATCCCTGAGGGAAGTGGGTAACCATGCAAATGAATATAAAAAGTTAAAATGTCTTGTTCATACTCTTTTAATAGGAATGGATAGTTGTTACACACTCGTAAAAATAGGCCCAACTTAGTGCCACATTCACACTGCATGCACATACACACCCGGGGACATAACATCTATAGAGGGAGCGCCCAAAGAGGGTTGATGGAACTCTGGAGCCATTGTGGCCCCCTCACTGCCTTCATTTCACCAGTGGCAACGTTGCTGGGGAGGTTTATTTGGTGATAATGGTTGTCGGCCCAAATGATTATGCCACCAAAAGTGGCCTCTTTAGGACATTATCATGGGACAGTCACCTGAATCCGACAGTAGCTTGGACATCGTGTAGATTGGGTGTACTCCTCACACTGCGCCGAAGCAGGAGTCGTGGAGGTGCAACTGCCATGTTANACTTTTCACCCCAGTAGAGTACACATCATAGCTACTCTGGTGTAGTGGGACGAATGGACTAAGGCAGAGAGACGTGGCACATGTTAGTCACATGATTGCAAAGGAACCACATATTTTATTTGTGATGGGTTCAGGGCTTTTCAGGGCATTGGACCCTACACCCCACAAGTATGTGAAACCTTTCAGTGGTGCGGCATTTTATGGCAACCACTGAGTTCTCCTTTCATGTAAATAGGTGTATATCAGCCTTAATAGTCCTGCAACATAGCCTACTAAATTCGCTGAGATGTTCGTTGTAAAATCCCCCTTGGTAAACTTACGTCCATGCTGATTTCCATGACCCTGGGGTTGAGAAGATGCATCACTAAAATGTGTTAGTGCCTGTTAGGTAACCAACACCTCAACCCTCCCTCTAACCTGAACTGCTCCTCATCCGGTCGATTTACTGATCTACCAACCCATCATTCATGTTAAATGTCACCCTTCAGTGACTCTTAAGACTACTTTCACTTCCTCCCGAAAAACCTGGGTCATTGCCAAAATTAACTGAATTCATTTTATTTCCTGGCATGTCATAATTCCTCTATCTCCCTCCCCACTCCATCTTCCCGCTGCCACAAACCACCAACATCCACTGAACATTATCGAGATGACACCACAAAAGCAGTCAGAGCAGCATGGGACGACGGCTTGATGCTGAAATGACGCCAAGGGTCAGCCCAGCACGTAGGCGAAAAGTGCACCAAACTTGTACCCACATACTTCGATGGGGAAAATGTTTATTAAAGTGGTTATGGATAATTACTCACAGTGGGTACAAGCGTATCCAGCATCAAGTGTATGTGCAAACAATATAGCCCAAGTACTAGAATATGACTCTTTCACACACGGGGGATATCCGTAAGCATTGCTTACAAATAATGGATTCCAGTTCATGGGATGCAAATGGAGGGCATTGTGTACTCGCTTGGATATCCGAAACCATAAAACCATTGCTTACCATCCATGTGCGAACCCAATGAAGAGGCACAACCAAGAGTTAAATNGGATATCCGAAACCATAAAACCATTGCTTACCATCCATGTGCGAACCCAATGAAGAGGCACAACCAAGAGTTAAATATGCAGTTTGACGTAAACCACGTGTCCAGGAGTTCCTTGTGCCCACTCTGACTGCCACAGTCACAACAACTACACCAGCTACACCGGGCCACACCAACCACATCAGGCCAAGAGTGCCTAGTGCGGGTCGACAAGNGTCACAACAACTACACCAGCTACACCGGGCCACACCAACCACATCAGGCCAAGAGTGCCTAGTGCGGGTCGACAAAAACGGAACTTGCACCTTCTTGCCGACAAGGATTATGCAACTCAAGACACTGCCCTACTCGTGTATTACAAAAGGTAACTCTTTTAATAAGTGGGTAGGCGATCCGAAACGGTGTTTACCCCAAAGCCCCAGCTGTTGGGCACACTGGCAATTGATCGTTGCATCCTCGCAGCTCGCGCAGCTAAATACGACGCAACGCACCAATTGATGACATTAACTGGCTGGTAGGCAAGTGCTGAAAACATAAGTGCTCCAAAGTGACATACAGTAGTGTACAGAATATTTACAAACATATTGAACTCAGTCACTGCATTCACAGCTACAACCAGAGGTGTTTTTCATTGTATAAATGGCAATCAAGTGTGTCATTCCACACCCCTTTGCCAAGGTGGACTTTCTCTATCCATTCAGGAGACAACCACCTGGCATTGCTGTAGCCAGTGTAATTAAAACACGTCATCGGAAGTGAGATGCGAACAATTTTATGAGAAAATGTAATAACATAATTAAGATGTATTTATATAAATGTAATTATGTTTTTTTCTAAAATGGAGATTGCCTTTAAAGGCCTACAGCATTATAACAAATCATTTAGTGTAGTGACATCTGCATCAACTTAAAAACTTAAACATTAACAGGCATTTGTTAATAAACAGGGATGTCACCAATGTGTTTGATTTAATTCATACAATTTTCAACATTATAATCACATCACAGAGTGTTCATGTAATGTTTCATCGTTCGGTGTTTGATCTCGGTTCTTGCCACTTATGTCGACAGTGGACATTACTCGCCCCAGTTCATCTCAGCACCCGGACAAGACCGGCGGCGTTGGTCGCCCGCTCCACGATCCCCCTCAGTACCTGCACCTAGGCTGCAATCATTTAACTGTAGTAGTAATAGATTAGTCACTGGAACATTTGCATTATCTTTAATGTACTGAGGGGAGAGCCAACCGCTCTCTCACCGGATAGTTTAACGCAATCGCGTCTCAATTTAAGACCACGTGTTTTCCACCGCTTAAGTGCTGGGTCCATTACCAGGCATCATTCACGCATTATTAACCTGTAGCAAGGACAGTGAATAACTGTTCAACCAAGAGAAATCAGTGTCAATTCATTGTAGGGCTTCCTTTTAGTATCACCCGCATTTCGTTAGCATATTTCAGGGTTACGAGACAGCCTACAGTCTCGCCATCAGATATAAAAAGTGCATCCGTAAGTAAGTGACACCCATCAACAAACTGATGGAGGATTACCAGGGTCCCATTGGGCCGTCGCACGGACGACCCTCATCATTAACTCACCACTGAGTTATGGTGCCTCACAATATAACATCCAACCAGCCCTGGTTATCCTCCCCGACATCAATATTTTGTCTCCATGCGGGTGATCAACACATCAGCTAGGCGGAACACCTGCCCACCACTCAATTCACTATCTGCCGGTTCATTAACACAGCAACAGGTAAATCACCAGGCGATGTCCTAGTAGGCCACAGCCTGGTGCTGCCAGGGGAGAGGGGTTGCATGCACACATTGGACAGAGAGGAGGCAGCAAGTAGCAGGTTGTGGCGTGAGAGGAGAGAGAGAAGGAAAGAGTATGAACACTCCAGCAGAAAAACATTCAGCAGTGTCTGCCCATTACCAACCGAGTGCCACCTCGCCTATGCCCAGTCCAGCTGGTTTACACACGCCTGCACCCACTGTCAGTGGCACGAAATTAGTTATTCACAAGGCCAGGAGCGAAATGGAGCAGGCCTGAAGGTGTTGCAAGTTTTGGGGACTACTATCTACCTTATCCATTTAAGTCGACATCAGACGGCACACTTACACAGAAATGACCTTTGTCTGGTTAGGACAGCGGTTGCCACCCCTGAGGCAGCCTCAAGTGGAGAGGGTGCGCAAAAGAGTCAGCAAGGAGCAGCAGCAGGGGAGGCTGCCACACCAGAGAAGTCTGCCGGTGTCCACGTTCGATTCCAGTCACCCAAGTGATGCCTGGCATCTCAATACCCTAAAGGCATCAACAGGGGACGACAACAACTATGATGTGGTGCCACCAGTGAGTTCTGGCGATGCAGGTGCGCCTGCCATACCTGGGCAGCAGCAATACCAGGTCCAACCTCAGTGGCAAGCCATGCTGCAGTGCCTGACAGTGTTACACCCACCTCCAACACCGACATGAAGCCACTAGCGAGCTCTGCTGATGCAGCTGCACCCACAGCACCTGGGCAGCAGCTGTACAAGATTCAACCACAACAGCGGAGATGCACTGTGACACCCAGTGTCATGACGCCCCCCTCCACAACTGATGTGGAGCCACCAGCGAGCTATGCCGATTCAGAGCATCCACCACACCTGGGTAGCAGCTGTACCCGGTCCAACCACAGCGGCCTACATGCGTCGCGACACCTGGTGTTGCGGCATCCACCTCAACAGGGGGCTTTTCCTTTGCCACTTCAACTGCTACAGGTGATACTCCAAAAGCACCTGATGAACAGTCGATGCCGTCTGGTATCATGGACATGTATGTTCCCTGTCGGCGAATTGGCGATGCACCAGGGTAGCACCGAAGAAGTTGAGCCACTTATGTTATCTGAGGTGTCACCAGCCAGTGACCAACCATCCTCGGCACCAACCAGTTTCATAAGCTACAGATGGCTGACGTCGTGGGAAGGCAACTGCACGAGCGATGGCGACAATGAGGGCAGCGATGCAGGCAGCTCGCCGCTTCCACATCGGACTCAGCATCGCCGCCAATGCTGGCAGCAGACATGCACTGTGTGCAGAGACGTGACTGTCTTGCGCTCCGCAGCTGCATGCTGTCTAGAAGGCTCAGAAATGTAAACTCCCTTGCTGTGCATGAGACGCACATCCCACAGACGATCTCAAGGAGGGAGCATTTGACGCAGGAAGGTGTCATACCTACCCTAGATTGTTTGCCATGCCGTGCATCCAAAGGAGCAACCCACATGTAGTGGGTTGCTCCTTTGGAAACACCAAACATGCACGAGCAACATGCCGAGGCACAACAGTGAGTGTCGGTTAGTGCTGTGCTGTGCAAAGTAATGCAAGTGTGAGTTAGTCCATGCAGGAGTAAGTGAGTTCAACTTGCCTCGTGAAACGAATTTAACATTTGTTAAATTTAGTATCATTAGAACATTGAAGAGTTTTAAAATATCTTTTATAATTTGTCAGGGGCACCTAAATTTATGTTTGTCTCAATTAATGCATTGTTTAGGAGATAATTATTATTCTAGCAAGTGCCCACCTGCAAGGCAGGTGGATCTGCACCAAGCCAGGCAGTAAGCTTTCGAGGATCGCGGAGGCCGTCATGCATGTGGTGCGCACTGGGCACATTCAATACTAGCAGCAGTCACTTAGTATATCAATATTTTAAATTACTGGGAACCACTTATTTTAGTGCCTGGTGAAAGTCACCTCACCTCCCGAGGACTTGAATCGCCTGGGGGAAATTTAATTAACACTTAAGTCACATTGCATGTTCTAGCCAAAACACAATTTCTTGTGCGAAGCATACCTGATGGGCTTAGCCCCAGTGACCGTGTAAGTTGTGTACCTGCATNCACATTGCATGTGCTAGCCAAAACACAATTTCTTGTGCGAAGCATACCTGATGGGCTTAGCCCCAGTGACCGTGTAAGTTGTGTACCTGCAGTATGTACATTCAGCAAATATGACAAGTATCAATAAATTCACATGTAATCCTGCAAGGAATGGAACTTCAGTGTAGTACACCAACACACACGTTCTGGCAATGCACAATGAGGCAGTCTCCATGAAGCAGAGAAAATGACACAATGAAATCGATTGTGTGTTTAGTTCCAGAATAAAATAAAGTTAAATAAGGGTGTGCCCGGTACATAGTCGATTCGCTGAATTCCACTGTACAGCGATTTAGTGCGACATAACATCTGTGTGTGTTAAATGAGTGCAGGTAGGACTGTCGTGAGCTTAAGTGAATAGATAAATTCATGAACGAATTTCTGAACAAATCATAGAGAAGGTTAATGGTTATTTAATTTTTGGTAACATAAAATTATGACCGGATTCTTCATTGATGCCAGAGTAGTGGCTTCTCCTTTGGAAGCATGGCTGTTCTAACTGGAGTACAACCCCCTTGTTTGAAATGTCATTATAATAAAGTTTTTTTTTTTTTACATGAGACATTCAACTACAATCAGTCAGTAGAATAGTAAGGTAATTATTCATTTGCATCTGCCACAATGTTTACATTTATTTTCGCAAGGTATGCTTATAATAAAGTATGTGATATGCATTAATTTTAATTTGTGGTTTTGCAGTGCACAGCTTTTGTGTAATTTAAGTTTTTTTCTATGTAATAGATGCATGCAGCTCGTACTGGCTAGCAGTATAGTTCAGTTCGTATCAAACTGCAACTGGGGGAGATTGAGCACTTGGGAGTCTCATACTTTGCCACAACTAAAGTAGTTTACCATAGTTAATCTTTTATAACAGTTTCATTTCACCTTCCATGTCTCCTTCAGTCCCTCTTACATGGGTGTCGACGATGGGCAGGAAAGGCATTGCCCTCCCCAAGTTTCTGGGCAAGGGGGGCAAGCTTATCCCTTTATTAAGAGAAATTTTTTTAACTTATAGCTGCATTTTGGTTCAGTTTAACCGAATACTTTTCATTTATCTGCAAGATTTTTCTCTCATTTTGTCATATTCTATTACCGTGCAAGTAGGTAGTAATATTCTACTCACATCATGTTTCAAGGATTCAAGTGTGTGACAATGACAAAGGAAATAGTACTCACCTTACCCTGATTCCTGAAAGGTATTTGTACGGTGGTATTTCTACCTGCTGGTGTCCTCCGCTTCTCTCCGTCGCATTCTTTCTTGGATCTCGGCGACCATCCATTAGCCCACTCCCCACCCCTAGTGGATGGTGGACACTTTAATTTCTTGATACTTTGCTTGCTTCGTGCCCCGCCAGCAAGAAGCCTTGTTGAGTTAGAATTCCAAGACCTTCACTGGAGTGAAGTCGTGCAAATTGAATAGTGTGTCTTAATACCCAGCTCCTTCCCTTGTAACCTACAAACATAGCTCATAGTTTTATTTGTGAGATTCGCTTTGGAGAGTTCACATTTTTGCTATAGGAAACGTAAATGAAGAAAATGTGTAATTCCACAGATTATAAACATGCCTTAACTGAAATTTCAACGACAATGTTTTCCGTTTAGTTATCAACAAACAGGCTTACACTGAGGTACAAACTGATTAGTTGGGCTTAATCAGAAATATGTTGTGAAGGAAAGTCGTAAGAGGGCCGTTATCTATTAACATCGCTTTTATGACTCTTAGCAACTCAGCAAAGATAATGTCAGCTTCTGTTTAGGACAATAATCGTAGGCACACCATATCAATGTTTAGAAACCACAAAGTGCGCTTGTGAGGCAAAACTGTTTATTTTTGCTATAAAAAGATAACATTTGAAAGTATCACTGTGCTATTTCTTTTAAAAATACACTAAGGTATTTTTTTCCAAATATCCCATTTTACCTTTGTCCGTCATCTATCTTTCATAACAAAAAACATTCATAATATGCAACTTTTCACTATGCAAGTTTGTTAAATCATGCACCTCATGTTAGAAAACAGTGAAGAGTTCTCCCATTTTCATTGGCATCCAGGAATATGGATTTTTTTGGGATAAAAATGCCGATGGGTTTACTGCTGATTTATGAGTTATGATGTGATGTGTGTTACGATACATAAAAAAAAACTAGTGCAAAATATCAGTTCTTGGATTTTTTCAGCTGCTCAGAAATGTTTTTTTGTAGTGCAGTGTGTCTCTCCTGATGCTGTACAATAGATAAATAATATGTGCCTGATGTTCAATTTCGAAATTGTATGGTATTGGTAACAGCGCATGCCGAAACAAGTACAGCGCTATCTGCAGTAACAGTTTATTGAAAATAGATTACGAATGGTCATGTAAGTCAACATTGCAATCTAAGAGTGAGACAAACTAAAGAATATTTTTTTAATCTGTTTATTACTCACATCATTTTGTAAGGACAATCACTTTTCCCTAAAATGCCATAAAACTTTGCTTTGTTTCCAAATAAATAAAGCTATAGATACTTCTAATATCACTAGTTTATAAATACACTATGTTGCCTTTCTTACTAGATAATCCTCTGTACGTTTATTTAACAGTGATCGCCCCTTTTGGACGAAGTGAAAATGCTATCGAACTGAATAAAACAAGAATATCAGAGTACAATTGTAATGGGACTGGTATGAGTGATGGTGAAGAAACGAAGGTAGTCCCCTCCATCAGTAGAAGCACCGATACTGAAAAAGCAAACGGGGTGTCCACATCTGATCAAGAATTTGTGAACAGCTTTAAAGTATCTGAGAACATTTAGACTTGCTCTCAGGCAGTAGACTCGAACTCTACATCAGAACCTGGATTGCTGCCAGTTACCCCAAACCAACCATCTATTTTACCACCTATTGTTACCACACGGAGGAATCATAATGTTGTACAAACATGGTTCAATAACTACCCTTGGCTTCATTATGATGAAAGCCGTAAGGCTCTTTTGTGCTTCCATTGTATGAGAGCTTCGAAGAAAGGTTTAGTACCTGCCTGCATATAGATCTTGCATTCGTTAGTGATAGATTTAATAACTGGAAGAAGGCAGGTAAAATCAAATTCGAGGACCACAAACATTCCCATTACCATTGGGTGGCTATCAGTGCTTTAGTAAATAGTACAAAGAAACCTGGTACAGCACAGCTTTCTGTACCGCTGAAAAAAAAAAACAAGAGGAAGATGATAGAATTTTTTTTAATAAATTTTTCTCTACTTTGAAGAAACTTGCAAGGCAAGGGCTTGCAGTGAGAGAGAAAAAAGCTCATGATGGCAGCCTTATGTAGATTTTGCACTGTCGTGCTGAGGATGTTCCCGAGTTGCAAAGATGGCTGAAAAACGGAGTAAAATGTCTGTCTGGGGATGTGCAAAATGAGATGCTCAAAATAATGACTTATGGTATTCTGAGAGACATTGGATACAGAACGAGAGATGCTGGAATTTTCAGTGTAACAATTAATGAAAGTACTGTCATAAGCAATGTCCAGCAAGTTTCTGTTAACCTCCACATCATAAAAAAAATGATCTTGGGCCAGAGGAGTGGTTAATAGGATTGTGTTCTACAAAGGATACAGTTGGTAAAACTCTGGCAGCGATCATTCTAGACGTATTGTGACGTGGTCAAGCAATGGCTCGGAGAAATACTCGTCCCTAGTTGGGAAAGCCAACTTGATGTGTGGTGTTACCAGAGCTGATGATGTAGGAAATATATACTTGGCGCCACAGCTTTGCGGTGAGCTGATGAAATGAGGATCATTTCAGTCGACAGCCTAGGGGACTCTGGTTAACACTCCATAACATACAATCTCGAGGCTGTACGCCGCCTAGCACGCCTTAATTAAATTACAAATTAAACACTTACGATGCTTGTGGAGTTATTTATTCCTTGCAACTCCTTAATGAACACACACAACTTTAGTACAAAACATGGCCTTAATGGCCCGGACACTGCGAACACGTGGCTTTACAAAGTGAAATGCGATTGCATTTAAACTCTCCGATGAGAGTAACCTTGCTCTCCCCTTGGCGCTACAACGAATAAAATTAATGATCCGGTTAATGAAGTGAAGTCTATTGCAGTGAATATGAGTTCAGCTTAAGATGTTGGCACCGAGGGCCTTTGCGGAGCGAGAGACTTACACGTCTTGATGCGTTCAAGTGCTGAAGAGAACTGGGCGGAAGCATGGGCTGGCTTCTGCTATCTAAGTGCAGGTGACGCCAAGCGACGAAACGATGAAGCACAATGTACACTAAAAATGATTATAAATTGGAAGTGACATGAATTAAATTAACCTAAGACAGCATAATTTTTTCTTATACTAATACACAATGAAAATTATTATATTAATCCTAAACATTTCCATTGTACCAGCCACAGTATTGCCAAGTGTACAATGCCAAATGGCCCTGCCTGTGGCTGTGTCAACTGTCTTTCATGATGACAATTATGATATTAATTATATATACTGATACAATTAATAACGCTGAATAAATACCCTAATGTAAATATGAACACTGATGAAATTAATAACACTGATGCAATTAGATACCCTGATTGAATACACTGATGCTCTCAATAAATACCCTTATGCAATTATGAACACTGATGCAATTAATAACGCTAATACAATTAGATACCCTGATTGAATACACTTCTGCTATTATGAGCACTGATGCAATTATGAACACTCTCACTCATGCCCACAAGCCCGTCGGTGTGGTGTGTCTGGTGTAGTGGACACGACTGCGACAGTCAGAGTGGGCACAAAGGAGCTCGTGAACGCACGGTTCACGTCAAACGGCCCCTCCTCTGGTGACCACTTGACTTCACAGTCCCTCAGGTGTCCCACCACGCTGCTAGGCATAGCATGTAGTGGGTGGTTCCAGCTGGTGACGGGGCCTCGGCGAATAAGGCCCGTGTCTCTGGGAGCTGACTCCTGCTGCTTTTGCTGCTGCTGCTGCTGGGGTTTCAGGGTTTTGGCCCCGGTGGTGCTGGCGTCCCTTGGCATGCAGGGGGCGGGGGTGTCCCCATAACATGTAGTGCATGCCGGGTGGGTCTGCTGACATGGCCGCTTGGAGCGGCGGAGAGGGGTGGTAGACCCCTCCTTCTCTTACTCCTGCTGGCTGCTGCTGCTGCGGTGTGGACATCGGCATGGTGTGGATATTGGCGAGGGGGAGGAGAGGGCCCCGGTGAAAGGCTGTGAAACCTCGTTACGATCCCCCCCATCGCTTTGGCCGACGTCCTCTGGAGTGAAGTCCCCCACTGTTGGTCCTGTTAAGGGTGCTGCGGCAGAGCCATCCAGAGGGCTGCCTGTGGGGAGCTCTGTCCCACAGGTGTCTATGTTGGCTTACCATCAGCACCGTCCCTTCTAACCAGCGTCATGATGCAGGGCGTCACGATGCTGCTGGGTGACCCTTCCAGGCCTGCAGTGTTGCGTGTGGTGCTGATGCTTGTTGGCGGCGGCAATACTGTCTCGGGTACCTCTTCCTCCTCCATGTCCCTTGTGGACGTTGAAACGCCGGGCGTCGTGGCGGAGAAGAGGTGCTGGAGAACTTTTCCATCGCTCTCGGGGCTCTACATCCTGACTTCCCTTGGGTCGTCGATTGTTACGTTGCTCTGGTGGTGCTCGACAACTTGCTGCTCAGGGGTCGTGATGTTTGTCGTCCCCAGTGCCAATCTGAGGTCGTCGCGGTGGACGGCGGCTCTCCTCCTGCTGCTTAGCCTGATGAGCTACTTGGTGTACCCCAGCGGCTTTACGACCATGTGCGGTCCACTCCATTTCTGGGCGAACCCGGCGCAGAAGTTCTTTGCGCTGCTTGAGATCCGGGGTTCCTTGAAGTACACCAGTTGGCCAGGCGCCAACCACTGTGGTGCTCTCGTGGTGGCAGGCACCCACTCCTTGATATAGTTATCCTGGTTGTTGCGAGCTGCCGTTAGCTCTTCCTCCTGGCGCTGTCTTCTGGCAGTCCCATCCTCTGGTTCCTCTGCTGTCTCTGGTTGGCGTGCGGCAAACTCTCCAAGCAGCATCAGTTCGCGGCCCTGCAGAACCACTGCTGGAGTCTGACCTGTGGCTAAGTTTACCCGCCTCCTTATGGTGAATAAGGCTGCGGGTAGGTGTTCGGCCCAGCTGGTGTGGTCGTTACCCACTCTCAGACGTAGTTGTGTCTTGAGGTCCTGGTTGCGTCTCTCGGTGGGGTTTGCCCTCGGGTGGTATATGAGGGTTGTATGTTGTCTTACTCCCCAACGAGTACACAGCCTATGCCAGTACCTTCCAGTGAACTGGGTACCGTTTTCGGTGAATAAGGTCAGTGGGTGCCCCCAGCGAGGGTAGAACTGTGTTTCCATTGTTCGCGCAATCGTTAATGCTCGTGCGCTGGAGACTGGGCATGCTTCGGTCCACCTGGAGAATGAGTCACTCACGACCAGGATGAACCTTTTTCCGGTGGAAGTGCGGAGGTAGAGGTCCATGAGATCCAGGAACACTGTCTCGAATGGTTCCTTTGGCACCGTGGGTGGTTGTTGTGTCACCCCATCCATTCTCCTGCTTTTGAAGTGATTGCAGGGGATGCACTACCTCACATGCCAGCGTACAACCCTGCTTGCTCCTGGCCAGTGAAAGTGCTTGTGGAGGTTCCTGGCCGTCTGGGTTTCCCCAGGATGAGTGACCAAATGGCTGTTGTGTGTGTGCTTCAATGCTGCAGGTACATAGATGCACCAAGCTGCAGCGGGATGCTGCCGACGGTTCTCGACGTGTGTGTCCCGGATGCACCACCACTCACTATCTCCCTGCATGATATTCGCCCTCTTGGCCTGTGTTTGGGCACATTGATGTTGGGCGTCGATGACCAAGGTCTTCAGTTCATCGAGCCTAGGTTGTGTGTTTGGTATGACCTCCATTTATTGCAGATAACCTGCTCGTCGTCTGTTGTTGGTAACACTATTTGTTGTGGAGTGGGTCTTGCTATGGCTTTATACTCCAAAACAGGCTAACTTCAGCCATCTACACATTAGCGCATGGACAAAATTGTTTGTTTACACTTAACTTCTACAAGAAAGATAGCACAAAATAGTACTGTCCCTATTCCGGACTAGCTAGTATACATGTCCTTGTATGCTATCCACTAGCATACTATGTGGATGTTCATACTACACAAGTTCGCTACAAGTCGAAGTGAAGAAGAAGGTGTACGTGCACCTTTCTGTTGGCGTTATGTTAAGTTAAGATTAAAGTAGGTTTAAGTATAGATTTGAGTTGAAGGCAAAAGTTTGCTGAGTAGTTTCGTGGACTTTACAATCAAGGCACTCTAATTTAAGTACTTCTCAATTTGTGAAAGGAGAAATGAAAAATTTTACTCTCCAAATTAATCCATTAAAATTTTGTTAACTGAAATATTCTATTAATTCGTTACTTCCTGTTTGTTCATGCTTGTGTAGTGTTAATGTTGCAAGGCAAGTAGTTAGAAATAAAAACCTGTCATGTTTATAGGACGTCTGTGTCTAGTGATTTAATATCTTCCCTAAAGAAGTCCAAGGTATTCACTGTTGACAGTTATTTATTATTTTTAACGGTAGTAATTAAGTTAAATAGTCCCGTATGGAGACTTCAATGAAATGTGCGATCACTGAGAGTACAGCTTTCGCAGTTAAATTAATTTGTTGTAGACAAAAGGCGTCGTAGGTTGACGAAAAAAAAAATCTATTGTTTCCGAATTCGCTGTTAGGGCAGCAAATTCATACATACAAACATGAACAAATCTGGTATTATTAGACATAAAATAACAGGAATATCTAGACTTAAAATGTGTTACAAGAAGTAATATTATACACTGAACATCTCGCTAACAAATATCCTAACATGTGTGCGTCTACAGAATAGTGCTCTCTCCATGTCAAAAGTTTAAAAACAGGCAATGTTTCACCTAAGTTCTTGCGGCCTATTTTGATGAGATTTTGCTGTGCTTACCTCATTACAGCGCAACTGTTAGGATTTTTCCACAAACAACACAATAAAAACAAAGCAGAGCAACAACATTTCAGCAGACTTTCCTGTTGGATTTCTCCATACAAAACAAATGATTGAAAGTGCTTCTAATAAACAGTTATGTAGAAATAAAACGACGAATTCAGTGCACAGTGAGACTGAAAATGGTAATATAAAACAAAACTTGTAAATTTTACCAATCAATTCAATGTAATTTTCTAACAAACTGAATTTTCATAACTCTCTGTATAGAAGTCCTTTGCATTTTTTCCACAGGCATTAAATTAAACAAATGTAAAGGGCATCAAATAGCTATTTCTGGTAGGGTCAATTTATTGGCAGTGTTACGAAACTCTATATTGTAATGAAAATAAGTATTATTTTTAAACGATTTTCAAGCAATTAATTTTTGTTATATTGAATGTAGTTTTCAACTGAAGCATTATTTTGTATGTAATAAAAAATATACTAGATTACTACAATTTTATCCTGGAATTCTTTAAAATTATGTGGCAACACTGGTCTGCCGCTGTCGATATGACAATGACGGTGAGCAGCGCGAGATTAGGGGAAGTTCTGCACGCATTTTATTTATCAAGCGTGTTGTCTGCTCTCATAATCTGCCAGAGTGGAAAATTTTTTATTTTTACGGGCAGTCAGATAAAAGCGAGGACATTCGAAAAGTTTTTTTTTTTTTCCGAGGGTCAAGAAAGGCTATAAGCTACACTTTTAAGTTTGTTTTTCACGCAGCTACTGTGTATTAGCAACTGGAAACATAATAGCGCGATGACTTTGCTTTTCTGGAGAACGAGCGTACCTACAATCTTTAAACCGTTGTGCTATAGTCTATTCGCAATATATTCACACTTTCTTAAAATCAAACGTTTGAAAAATCACCCCATGATTTGTTTGGTTGCTTCCTAATTATATCATGTATCACAAATCTTTATACTCCTGTTAACATAAAAGTATCTTATTTTTGATTAAATTCAACTTATAATTAATATAAATAAAATATATAGAAGAAAGGTGGTGTGTTGCTAATGCCCAGTCATAAATAGTTCTCATGCAAAACGTAATTTAACTGAGTGCGCACAAATGCGGCGCGTTGTCCCCTTGGCGTAATTTTCTAGACTTGGTTGAGTTTTGTTTGCACGAGGCGGAGGAATAGCATGAAGGTAGAACTTTAGCAGGGCTTCAGAAAATCTGGAAGTAATCATGAATGGACTATATGTAAAGAAGCTGGGATTAGTGACAATCTGACGCAAGGGTTGGATTGGAGGCAGACGCGGGCACGCCGTCGTTCGATTCGACGTTTCTCCTGCGCACAGACTGATGTTGAGGCAGACCTACTTCCGTATTCTGCGCCTGTCTGCAACACTCACTCGCTCCATCACCAACACAACTGCTCAAATCGCATAGTCAATAAAGATGAACATGTTTTTTTTCTCAACATTTTTGCTCTCTTATCTTAATATAATATTTTGACGATTATATGGTACATCCTAATCACATTAAAACTAGGTTATAGGAAGTGTAAAAGTTGTTTCAAAGTACCTACTTAAATAAAGTGTCATTACCTCAAATTCTACCCGATTTTGTCTCTGTGACGTTAAATGTATGGTGATACCGTAATATGTAATAACAAAAAATGTACACAACTGCATAATAAATATGGTTGATGAAAATTTTTTTCTGGTAGAGAACATTTATTGCTCTTTTTGAGTAAACTGTACACACATAAATTCACAACGTCATAAGCAAATATTTGTCTCATTACATAATGATAGCGTCATTATATCGACAGATAAAATTAACATACTTATATTTTACACTCTTTTTTTAAGTTCTTAAAATTATCTTTTGTTTTCAGCAGCTAATAATAAGAAAATATATTTCATTTCAAATTATCCCTTTAAATATGGCAATGGAAATGCTCCAAGCATGCATGTCCTACTTTTGAGGTCAGAAGAGTATTGTACAATTATCTCTCTGTCTCGCGCACACATACGCACGTGTTTGCTTTATCTTCGTTTCAAAAGATAAGTTCCAGTTGTATGTCAGGATCCTTTTATCACTTCTCATTAATAAACAGGAAATTTCATTTTCAACTTTATTAACCGTCTTTGCAGACAAAGATAACAGTGGCCGTGTCCAAATTTACCAGATGAGGGGCCCTATAAAAGAGCATTAAGGTCGTGGCGCCACTTTTCCGCTGTCCAAAATCGCAGCAAGGGCACGAATGCACCCTAGAATGTCCACTTCGGCCAAGAGGACAGGGCACATATCCTTCTCGAACGTTGAATTTGATGCTCTGCTGTTTGAAGTAGGTACTTCATTTTTCGGTGTTCACAACTTTGCACGGCTGCGGAAAACATTTGCTACTGTCGCAAAGACAAATGAAACTAGCATAGAGTAAAATTCACAAAATATAATTCGAGATAGAAACAAACAAGAGCGTCCGAATTTACAAACGAGCACCTAGGGCCTAGTCAGCTAAATAACAAGGGGCCATTACACACGAAGGGCTCAAGGGCAAGAGCGCGAGGGCACGTGGTACTGAATTTGGACACAGCCAGTATTATACAAGATAATTTTAAGTACCAAGGTATATGATAATTGTTTAGTATAGATTAAACACGTACGTATTCAATTTTTTTCAGAAAAATCAAATTTTAAAAATACTGAACTTTGATTAGCCACCCAAGAGTTCTAAATTTTTATACAATATCTGCTAGCTATTTACAATTATATAATTAATATTATGTAAGAACAGGTGTAGTTGGAAAATATAACAAACATCATTCTATCGACATTTTATATATTACCATTACTTATTACAGTTTTGAAAAATATAAACATAAAACTTTCACTAAAGTAAATAACAAATGTATGCACATTGAGATTCCTAACAGCTAAGACTTTGGCAAATCTTGTGATTGCAAAACATGATTGTATTTTGAGCGCACACGAACATAAATTATAGCAAGAGTTTTATGTTACTTTCAAGCCGGCAGTGTTCCTTTGAACCCTGATATTAAAGGTTTTTTAAAATGGTCAAACACAGTAACGTCTATTAGTGAAACACTTGGAAGGCCAAGTATCACCTTCATGCGCCATGCTTATTACATACGCATGCACACACACACACGAAAAACATATTACAAGATGAAAAATGACCAACAAATAAACCCACCGTGTGAAAGCCATTAAGCTGCAGACATTTGTTGCTAAATGTGTTACTGTTATTTAATTAAACGTAGTAAGTACTATACTGCACTATATGAGTGGTCGATAAAGTCTTCTTTCTATCTTCCCTAGTCGACCATGAGCTCAAAGTGGACAGAGCCTCTCCTCTCCGCGCGGTCGTGATGAATGTTACGAGCCCAGGCCTTGCACTCAATGTTGATAAGGACTCCAGCTGGAAATCACAGAAATTTGTTGTCATTATTATCATATATTAAAGTGATTATTTGGTAACATTTTCTCTATTTTTTAAATCTACACACTAAATCTGAATCAGTGAGAATTTCACTGGTTTTTATTACCTTCCTTCAAACCTATATAGGTCAGGTTGACCTTAGGATAAATAAGTTGTCAAGTAGAAAAGAGACTATGTATAAACACAATGTACAAAAATGAATTACAATTACAAATACAAATAAAAATACAAATAATCACAGGCACATAAAAACAACTGCATATCACATTTGGTTGTAAAGACAATAGAAGTTAATTGAATTAAAGACACAATACATAAAGCTTTCACTGAAGAAAAAAAAATTGGGGTGCGTGTACTTATGTACGCGCGTTAGAAGTTATACTTCTTTGGCGTGAGTAAAGTAACATTTCCGCGCCTAACCTCAAATACTTGAAAACACTTTCCAAATGTTATTATACAACGATACGCGCATAACCTCTAATGCTGGTTGCTAAGTAACAGCATATATTATCTGCTTGATTGCAATGTTCACTGTCGAATTTCGTTACACTGTGCGCGTGCAACTTCCGTTGTACACTAAACTTTTACTTTCAACGCGCCAAAAGAAGTATAACTTCAAAAAGTTAAGAATAGTACATACATTCTAAACAAATACATATTAGGTCATCTTTCCATTACACATACGCAATTACTTTTTAACATAAGGTATTCATTCATCAGTTGAATAAGAACTGTGTCTTAATAAGAATATTTTTCAGTGAATGTTTAAATTTATTTACATTGACCCTACTAAGTTCACTAATATATGTTGGAATTTTATTTAATAAATTTACTCCTGAGAAGTAAGCACCTTTTCAACAGTCACTTTAGTCAGTTCCACTGATGAATTAGTGAAAAATGTCAGTTTTCTTCTTTTTTTATTTATTCGGTGACATTTTCCACTGATTAATCTGCCATTTCATTCTCTGCTTTTCAGTGATTTGTCTTTTGACTGATGGATCAGTTGAACAGCGTGTTTCAAACGAAATAATAGCGCATATACTAATAAAAGCCATAAAATATTTATTTTTAAATATCTGCTTCGTCGTTATACCATTTTACGAGGCAACATAAACTTCTAGTCTTTCATTTCGTTTTCTCGTAATCATCGTAGCACTCGGTTCGTAGTTTTAAACTGCATTAAAAGTGATGAAGTGAGTGCATTCATAAGTACTAGTGTTCGTTTGAACAATTCTAATATTATCAATTGAACTAAAACCAAAACGAAATGACATACAATTTAAAGGTAGGTATACATATTTTCGATAAAGGCATCCTCGTATAATATAAATATTTTCCCTCACACAGTTAACTTTGGTTTAGTAGCTCGAATGGTAACGTAACTGTCTAACCCCCGGGATGGAGTGGTTTCAAATCCTGGACACCACCAACGTTTTTATTTTTATTTTTTTTAATTACGTTATATTGCATATTGCATATTGCATATTGCATACTGTCGGAAATGTGCTTACTTGTTGTAATTATTTTGCTAAATTTAATAAAAACAGTATTTAATTCACCGCACGCAGTTAGTCGTCACATATTCACTCAGTGAAATTGTTTCATTGAAACAACCAGCGGTTTCCCACATATTCTAAGTGGAGACATTTTCATTTATTCTAATGGCTGAATTTAACTGAAATCAGTGTTTTTCCACTGATTTGAATTTATAGTGTACAAAAGTTAATACATTATGCGAATAAAGAAATTTTCAGTATCACATAGCTACCAATTAAATTTTGTAATACGGAGCTCACTTTCATGATATACTACATAAACGAAGAGCCATCTAATGAGTGCGTTATTTTTGGTCAGTATTGGTCGAAACGTTTGTGTGCTGTTTCTGAATCATTTCTTGGGTAAAACGTAGCTCGTTTCAGAAATAACCCACATTCCCTTCCTTCTGAATGATACTGCCTGCTTGAGGAAAGCTCTACACTGTTGATGTGGCCTGAGAAACCATGCCACATGTCGCTGAGACAAACTTTTCAGTACAGCACAAAAACAGTTTAAACGTTCAAATTATCAAGTGTGTAAAGCATCTATGTTTGAAATGCAATCAAATAAAACGTAATTTTTTAGCTAGTGGTGTGACATTTTTTGATGTTCACAAATAAGTTTTCTATTGGCACGTCACATTTATTACTGGACACCCTAAATAATGTTACTTATTAGGATATTGTATAGTGTTGGTGTGATCTAAGTTTACCTTTCGCCGCTATCATAGAGCCCTTCAAGGAAAACTTTCCACCATCTCATCCGAAAGGTGTCCAACTGCATTAGGTCGGGATTTGGATAGACCATTCGAGTTAATCCACTACAATGTTCTGAAATAATTCCTATTCGACTAATGCACTGTCATACTGGAAATTAAATTGGCTAACTCCAAAGTATTGCAACAGTGTGGGTAGAGCAAATTTTCCGAATTTGTTACATAAGCCTTTCTTACTCATGGATCAAAGCACTGAAACCAGTAGATCAAAACCATACCATGGAACATAGAACTACCAAGATTCCATCACCTTTTCCGGACTTCATAGAGGAAATTGTACAGATCAGCAAGTAATGCCCATCAGGCATTCGCCAAACCCTTTCTGGACATCGGATCGCCACAACATGCAGCATGATTATCACTCCAGGGGATGCCTTTCCATTATTATATAGTCAAATTGCGATGTTCTTTGTACTACTGTAAACATTGGGCTGCATTCGGTGGAGTGATAGGCTTATTTTCTGCAGATTGTCCATGGAATCCAAGAGCAGCCATTTCCTAGCTGACTGCATGATTATGAACAGGACATTTCCATTTCACCACTGATCTGTAGGCATTAGTTATCATACTCCATTACACATCAGTGTTTATTTCTTGTGTTCATATTGACAGCTATAGCAGATAAGATCCATTAGGTGTGGGAGTTACATAAGGCTTATAGTGCAGCGGAACTTTAACCATTTGAAAATATATATTGTGGTGTAAAATAAAATGTTCTATAGAACATAATTTTGTTTATGATATAATAGTTCATGATGTTTTGAAAAAACACTCAACCCTACTAATAAAGTTCAGTGATAAGAAATTTTGACTCGAAATATGTAGTGTTGCTTGAGCAAAAGTAACACCAGTTCGAACATTCGACACCAAATTGCATACCAACTGCAATCAAGTCAAAGTGGTATACAGGAGATGAAAAATGCATCCTTTCAGAAGTTGACATTTAACCCAAGAATGTGTACCTGGAGCGCACAGTCAGTATTTCTCTAGGGAAAGAAAAAAAANTTCAGAAGTTGACATTTAACCCAAGAATGTGTACCTGGAGCGCACAGTCAGTATTTCTCTAGGGAAAGAAAAAAAACACATGGTAAATGTTTACTGTGAAACTATCAACAAGAGCACTACGCTATATTTCTGTCCTCTACCGTCCACAGCAATATAATTTTTTGAAACGGCTTAGTACAATGTGTATAGTATGAAAGACATTTGCTGTGCCATATTCAGATTCTGATCAGAGATGACCTTCCAAGCTGGCGTTAAACTATCAACTCAGGAGAATATCACTTGATGTGACTAATGGAGTCGTTTCCTTCCAGTGAAAAATTGACGAATTTATAAAACACAATCACTTTATATGTGTTCAATGCTACCTAGATGACGTAATGGCTTGTGGAAATGATGAGAAAAACGACAGGAACCTAAACATTTTTTTGGAAGTTCTTCAATATATTTTTTAATAATACTGATGCAGGTCCTCCATAGTTGCTCGTGAGGCTGGGTCACTTATTGTGCAGCACCTCCCTAATGCACACCTTGATGATAGCTATCACCAGCCTGATCGCGTGTTCCGATGTGATGAGTCTCTCACAAAAACGGGAATGGGGTGGAGAGGTTTGTACGACTAACGACGACGTCTTGAGAGCCAGTGAGGGTGAAGCGAGATGAGTGTGGAGCAGCACCATGATGCAAGGGGGCGGGGAAAACGGGAGATCCCTAAGAAGGACCTCCAACCAGCGGCGTCGTTCGGCTCGATTTCCCACGTGTGAAAGTCCTTGGGGGTGACCCCACCGGGAATAAAACCCGATCAGTCTCGGAGGGAGGCGAGCGCACTAGCCACTACACCACCGCGGCCCCTCACAAAATCGGGGGCATAAAGGAACACATCCGCAGAGCGCAACCGTGAAGATAACACCGCAACCCAAAACACCACAAATTTTA
>NQII01002293.1:0-28439 GCA_002778355.1 Clitarchus hookeri
CATACATATTTTATTAATAACAGAACAGTTAAACTAAATTAATAATTACTTAAATATGCCATGTAATTTAGAAAATTTAAAATGTTTAAATTAATTTCCAATTTTTGTATGCTCTAGAACTTTAAACATACAGAAGCTGGCTTATGGCCGTCTTGTTATCTGACTGCCATATTTACCACCTCGCGCAGTTCTGCGACGGTTCTCTGATCGGTACGGGACGAAATATAATATATAACCAGTTTGTTAAACTTTTTTTACTGTCCCGTCCCCTCTCTACTAGTATTTCTCTACTCACTAAAGACAGCATGGTTCGTACCTAGCTGTCTCCTGTAGCATTTTATATTAATGCATGAAACTATTTTGAATTATTTGCTGTCGAAAGGGTTTTTACGGTGTCTATGCCGGTTTTTCCTTTTCTCTTCAACAGTGGGTACACTTGGGGTGGTAGTCATGGCCCCAATCGCAGCCATGGCTGCCCAATCCCACGCTGCAGCGATGCTTGTCTCCTTGCATTAATTTCTTCCCCTGTAGGAGCATATGGCTTAGTTTTGAGACGCACTTTGCTCACGTCCCTACCCCGGGCTTACATTTAACACTTAGCATTAGGGTAGGTTAGGAAAAAAAAACTTTGGTTATTAACATACTTTTGGTTTAGTTTTTGTATCGCCTTCTGTCGGTAAACATGTGAAACAACAGTACATATCATTAAACAAAACATTACTTAAAACTAATACAAAAGTATCCTAACTATTAAACCCTATAACCGATACTAAAACAAGGTGTTACTGATAACTAATCAGCCCACTTTTCTCTACATGGGTGGAAATAAATTTTGATTTCTTCTTGAAAACTTAGATGGTAGGTAGGCGTTGACGTCTCATTGACAACAATTTCATTAGAGATGAAACCAGAAAAATGTTAAACAGCACAAAGACAATTAAAATACACGAGTTACTTACCCTGGATTCAAATTCAGAAGAAAAAAAACCGTAAAACTAAGCTAGCTTGCAGTCAACTGCATCACGGAGGTAGGATCCGGAACATCAACTGCGAATCTAATCAGTCTATTTTTTTTTATGATATGGCACATTAACCAGAAATATTTACTACATCATATTGAAAATAACTGTCTGAGCTACTAAACAACATAAGTTTACATGGCCTATAATAACGCTACTTGTGTGCAAATTTTATGGAAATCGGTTGATTGGTCTCCGAGATATGGCATAAAAACCTTATTTTCTAAAATGAGGCAATCTTACAAAATTGCTTAAAAAGACGTTCTGTACACAATGTCTGTAACATATAATGTCAGCATAAAAAATTTGACTGAAATTGTTAAATTATTAAACACATATGCCAAATATATGAAAATATTTATATGGCTGCCATTTTTAAAATCATTGCCTGACTCCATATAAAGCATGTAACTATACTTGGCCTTCTGTAGGTGTGCAAAATTTTCTGGAAGTTAGTTGAATTGCTCCGAAAATATGACATGTTCAGTTTACTCACCTATAACTACTTTGCAAAAAAATCAGGCAAATGAGGTTCTCTGTATTCATATCGGTTGATTTACCCTCGAGATATGGCATAAAACCTCCATTGATCATGTGACAAATCTTCATAAAGGAGGGGCAAAAAGTTTATATATTAGCACATTCGATTATTGTCATAGATGAAATATACGAAGTTAAATTAAAATCTGTTACATAAATTCGTATATATACCACACTAAGCTAAAATGTTTGTACACGTGACATTTAGAAAATGTGACAGTTGCGTACTTGAAACATTAAAAAAATTAATAAAGCCTAACACAGTACTATTTCTTCGCCAAATTTGAAATATATCGGTTTATTGTATCCCGCGATACAAAATAGAAACTACATTTGTTCACGTTGAGTTATTTTACAAAATTGCAAAGAAATGAGGCTTTACATATAAAATTTTAATGGATACAGCGGATTGTGTGAGCGTACAAAGTTAAGATAAAATTCGTTAGCAGTTTCGTAGATAACAATTCGACGCTAAAATGTGTATATGGTCGCTATTTTAAAAAAAATTATATCTGACCCACTTAAATTTTATTAGTTTTGATAGTCTGCCATAGTGCTAATTAATTGCCAAATTTGGTATAAATCGGTTGTTCTTTTCGGAGATATCACATAATTTATATCTTCCATGTGATACTATTTTACAAAATGGCGCACAAAATTGATTTTGTGTGGAGATATTTGATTGTTGTAATATATACAGCCATCATAGAAAGTCTTATTGGAATTAATTACCTAGGTTCGACGATTAAACCTACAAAACTAAAATAACTATTTAGCTGTCATTTGGAAAATAAGTGTCTGAAACAGCTAAACCTTTTTATTTAACATTACCTACCACAGTACTACTTGTTTGCAATATTTGGTAGGAATCGGTCAATTGTTTCCCTACATAAAACAAACATATTTTATTTACTCGTGTGGCCCTATCTTACAAAATGGAGGACAAAAGATGCTCCGTTTAGAAAAAAAATTATGTTTGTTATTCATATTCCCAACATACGATGTTAAGTTGGAATTGATTAAATGATTTAGAATATCTGGATAGCCGCCATATTTTAAATAATTGTTTGAAATATTTAAAACACATTTGTAGACATAAATTGTGGCAGTACTACTTGATTTCCAAATTTGGTAGATATCTATAAATTTTTTTCCAAGAAATTACACAAAAACTTGATTAAATCATATAGCGCTATCTTACAAAATGTCTAGTAAAAGTTTTTGTTTTTTGGCTTATTTGATGCTTGTAATAGATACTGTCAGCGTATAGAATTTGGTTGAAATTAGTAAAATTGTATGGTAGTTATAGCAAAGAGACCTAAAATATTGATATGGCCGTCGTTTTAAAAATAAATGCCTAATAAAGCTTAATTACATATGCCTTTTATATGATTTCTTACGTGCCAAATTTGGCGAAAATTGGTTTAGTAGTTTCCGAGATATAATGTAAATACATTTATTTTTACATGAGGCGTTATCTTTAAAATCGCATACAAGAGTGATTGTTGTTTGACTAATATTATGTTTGTAGTAGATACTGCCAGCGTTAAAAATTTGGTTAAAACCGGTCAAATGGTATGGTAGTAATACCAAATAAACCTAAAATATTAGTTTGGCCACTAGTTTGAAAATAAATGTCTAATAAAGTTCAATTACTGACATTTACTTGGCCAATCATGGTATTACTTACGTGCCAAATTTGGCGAAAATAGGTTGATTAGTTTAAGAGATTTAATGTAAAAACTTTAGTTATTCATATTGCACTATCTTCCAAAATGGCAGACCTTCAACAATATTCACCTCTGCATTTAATGCTTACGACTTCCACTGTCAGCGTATAACATTTAGTTAAATTCGGTAGAATGGTTTCCAAAACATGACATATCACCCTAAAATTTATAATGCCTGCCATTTCGAAAGTAAGAGCCCGGTGTGGTCGAAAACTATAAATGTCACGTGTTTTTACTTCGTGCTATATGGTTACCGAGTTTGGTGAAATCCGGTTAACGCATTCAAAAATTGAAAGAGATGTGAAGGGCACACACACACATACTCACATGTCCAGAGACAGAGCCAGGAAAGTGATCTCATAAGCCTTTCTTTCCTTAAGAAAGTAGGCTAAAAAGGGAAAATAATGAGTAATATACTTTGTTATTACATAACACACACCTAAGGTGTAAAACATTTATTTCATTTTTAGTATTTTTAATGTAATAAAATTAATTCAAATTTAGTATATTAATAGTAAATCCTTACTGATCAGGATATACGACAGTTATAAAATTAGTAATAATGCAGATAGTGCATAACATAATATATTAAATATGTGTATATATTTTCCAAATATCTAAGCTTGAGCCTGGAGTTTTCTAATCCCTACTAAAGTCTGGACAACTGCTACTGCACCTATGTTGAGTGGAGAGTGTGGGCCAGAAATGGTTAAGTTAAACGATTTTATTAAAACTGTATCATGTCAGGTCTCACCTAAAAATACGTCATATAACCCGTTATTAGTCACCTAACAAGGTTGCCTCAAACTTCCTCCCCAGGCATAAACGTCCCTTGGTATGAACGAGCTTCTCTGCACCAAAGTCACAAATGCCACCTAGTCTCTGCTGGCTCTTATCTTGTATTCGTGTCTCTTGGGGGACGCCTTGCTTCTCCTCTCGGGGTCTGCCCGGCATGGGTGGTCGATGGGTGATGTGGTCTCTACTTCCCTGTCTGATAAGCATGCCTGGGAAGTGCTGAATAAGTGACAACGTACATTGACCAACTGACAAAAGCACTCGTGCCCCCTCAAAAGAGTTATACTCTTCCTAAGGCAGCCCGGGGAATTCAGGCTGCACATTTCATTAGTCCAACATTTTGCCTAAGATGCTGCGATAAGACCATGTAGTCCTTCGTGCACACTAGGGACTTTAGAGAAATCCCAAAAGCTCCGTCAAGTACTAGTGGCACACGACCCCCTCGCTATGGCTGTATAGCTTAAGCTATTTAAATCGGGCTAACCACATGTGTTGCATCGGTGGAAAAATATGAGGCCACCAGCAGAAGAGCATGATAAAGACGGAAGTGATACGAATGCCTGTCTGAAAACCACTCACGGGTTGTGCTTTCCACAGTCAGTATTGTCATCTGGTGTGCTCCAGGTTTTCCGGCGACGACAATCCTCCCTGAAATGCTCGCAAACCTGCAAACACGTAGTGAACTAGAGAAGGAAAAGGAACAGGATACCTCCAAGGGAAATCATATAGTTTCATAATTAAATTCACGAACTCATAATCACATCTATACATTACACGCACCCGAGTACATGTCTAAGCACTAATGAATTCAGTTGACTAAATGTAAAGAGTCACTTACATGATAGCAACCTGTATGCGATAAGCAATAAACCACACACTCACATTATTTTTCTAGCCTTGGTAGTGTACAGATGTTCCTTGAGGCTCTGGTAACAATATGAATGTAGACATTGATGACATGTTACGAACAAACAGCGATGAACACATAGGCATAGGCCAATTATTCGAGAACTACATCTCACACCCCGATATCATACAAGGAGCATATATAATATACATATATAATGCACGTGGCTCACTGTTGCGGTACAGATATCTCAGGCAACCATACAAGCCTGCTGTAGATTCATCAAAAATACCATGAAGCCACTACAGTCTACCGACGAGCATGTTGAGCTAGACGACTTCGCGGATAAAGAGGAAAGTTGCTTTTTCCTTGTTACTAGTGGTCATGTAGTCCCAGTTGTCATGTAGCATCTGGTCGACCTGGGAGAGATCACGGGATACAAGGCAGTTACAGATGAAGTCGCCACCAGTAAGCTAATCGAAGGCCTGTGCGTCCACTACTACTGACGTAAGGACCCTCTGCCACCACCTTCAGCAGCTTCATAAGTGTAAAATTATGCTGTCCATACCAATTAAATTATGTGGTCCAAGATAAAAAACACCACCGTCTTTATCACAGAAAATTCACGATCACTAGCTCCTCGTTTGAGAAAGCACTCCTTGCCATAAAAGTAGAGCATAGGGAAGATCAGACATCTGCGCCCACTTTTAGATCGATGAGTGGTTCAGACCTCTTGTAATCCCACCACACCAGAGCAACCAGATCACCTCTAGCAAGTGGAGGCAGTTGTCTGCTCCATTTAACTGCTAAGTTACTAGGCTGGCTACTATGTTCGTATGTGTGTTAAAATTGTGTTTCCTTTACACCGATTGCATTGGGACCACCTTATCAGTACATTGCGATAGTTCATACTACTTAGATGTAGGATGTGCTGGAAGATGTTATTTAGTAATGTTGTGAAGGACAGTGTTTTCTTTCTTCTATATAATTAACAGAATTTGTTTATTCACTTTTTTTTTGTAAAGAGAGTACTGATACATGGTGCAGTTAAGTGGGGCAGACAACTATAGGTATTTAACATTGGTATATTACGACAGGACGTCAATTGCTTTCACGATAATCCTGTAAAAAGTGACATTTTAATTTCTTCTAGTTTTATTTTATTGATGTGAATAGGCACTGTTCCATTTGAAAAAAAAGTAACTTTGTTCAAGAAATACACATTCTAAAACTTATTAAAATCAATGTCTGGGCTGCAATTATGAGCCCTTGTCTAAACTTCAACTCTGTGAGACTAGTGCATCAATATCACCTTTTATTCCAGAAATATTTGCGGTGCAAGTTTTAGGTGATTCATCCTGTATGTTAGCTTATTTGTGCTTGTATAAATACTGCCAGAATACAAAGTTGAGTTGGAATTGGTTACATGGTTACATATATATAGCATAGTAGTCTATAATGTTTATGTGACTGTCATTTTGAAAATAATAGTCTGACCTACTAATACGAAGCTCAGTTTACATGGCGTACTGTGATATTACTTGAGTGCCAATTTTTATTAGGAATCGGTTGATTGTTTCCCGAGATATGACATTAAAAACTATTTTATTTAGGTGCTATCTTAGAAAATGGTGGACAAAATAAGTTATTTTAGGACACATTTGATGCTTGTAAAAGATGCTTTCATCATAACAATTTTGGTCGAAACTGGACATACTGTACTGAAGATATTTCAAATTAACCTAAAATATCAATATTTCGCCCACTATGAAAATAAATATCTTTTTGATTTAAATTGCATATATGAACATTGTGTACTCGTATTACTTACATTTATGCCAAATATGGAAGGAATCGGTTGTGTATTCACAGAGATATAACGCAAAAGCTTTATTTATCATGCTGCACTATCTTACAAAATGGCGGATACATAACATTAGCACTTGTTAAATTCAATACATTCATCATGCACTGGAAACGTACCAAACATTGGTTTAAATTGGTTAAATGGTTTCCGAGATATAATGTAAAAGCTTTATTTCAAATTGGCACTATCTTCCAAAATGCGGACAAATAATATGATTGGTTTCTAAATGCAATGATTACGTAATTCACTATCAGTGTATCAAATGTGGATGAAATCGGATAAATAGTTCCCAAGGTATAACATTATGCCCTAAATTTTAAATTTGCCATTTTGAACACAAGTATTAAGCGTGATCGACAACTATAAAAGTCCGATGTTTTAACTAAACGCTAAATGTGAACATAGTTTGCTAAAATTAGGTGGTCGGGTTTAAACGTTATTTAGGTGGGACATACATTCCAGACAGACATTTGGGTGATTGCATAAGCCTATCTTTTCTTCGGAAAGTAGGCTAAAAATTCTGCTGACGGCACATAGGTCCTTTCTTGGAAATGAGACTAGGAAATTAAATACTTAACTCCTATCCATATGATAATAGGTATACATATTTAAGGTGGTATTGGTAATTAGTGCCATTCATGGATAATCGAATAAAGGGCATAGAACTGTTCCAGAAAAAAAAATTGTACGAAATGACACGTTCTTAAATATCTAAATATTAGTGCGAAAGGAAACCGATGAGTGGTTTGTCTAAAAGCAAGATATTTGGTAGTTAAATATTTCCTGTGGTGTAACATTTTATCGCCTTGTTTCTATTATATTAATATTTTATTTTTAATTATTTTGCAGTTTTTTCTTACGACTGGACCTCGTACCACACGCAATTATCGTAATATGTTAGTAAGTTCAGGTTTCTTTTCAGTACAGTTTCGCATGCTTGTTTGTCACTTATATTTTTTTTTATCGCGTTGTGTACTTTCATATGTTTTTTAGTTACATTTTGTTTTCTCTGCAGCCGTGGTGCAATAATATATATTTTTGGTCCTGTTTTCTTGTAACTGTAGACAATGGATAAGTCTAATTTAAGTCTGAATATAATCCGTTCATTTATCTGCCTTGTTATTATTTATCATGTTGTTGCGGTTTCTAGGACTGTAGCGACGTGCTTTCACAAAGTCTTGGGGCCTGCTTGGGAAAATAGTGTGAATGCCTGTCGTATTTCGGAACACGCTCTGCTCTTCTTCCCAGCATCGCGCATTAGGCAGGTGTTCTAGACGCAGTTGACGGCGGATCGAACGGCGGGGGAATGGCAGTAACTGACAATCACTCAGCCCCATAAATCCAACTGATTTATGCAGCCGTATACTTAAAGTGTTCTTCCAATGCCCCCCTTCGGAACATTTCAAGTATCCCTGCAGGCAAGTAAGATAAAGTTCGCTCACGAAATTGACTCTTCTTCATTGGCTGAAAAACCGTCCAAAAACATTCCGCTAGGTAAATAAATGTCCGTCTTACCCAATCGTCAGACTTTTCAAAGAGAGATTATCTAATACAAGGAAGCAACGAAATTCTTTGCGTTATAAATAGTCATAACTAGTAATAACATTCATAATAAATTTGTTTAATTTACATTTTTGCTATCAGTTGGCTATCAGTTGTTCATATTACATACTCACTTGTACAAATAATTTATTTTAAATTGTCTGACGCCCTATTTGCGAGACAGAACGTTAACAGTTAAACCTCCGGAAAACCATAACTGACTTATACGTATCTATGAAAGAAAACTAATAGTATAAAAAAATTGAGATGTGTGATGAAAAGATAACTAAGATAATCACAAAATCGGTTTCGTGCGAAACAAATATTATTATTATTATTTCAATCTGCGTAGAAATCAACCTGAATAAAATCGGAAATAAAAGTATATTTTTCGGGAGTAATCTCCAAATTTAAAGCTTGAATCTTCTTACTTCTTTCATTTTTTCTTTGTGCGTCTGTACACGTAAAGTATAACTGCTTATACTGTGATAACCGGACTCAAAAGCAAAATGTCATGTTACGTGGGCGCAGTTTTGCAACCAATCGACTTTTTGCTTCATACAAGAAGGTGAAACTGGTACGAAATTGAAAGTTCTTCACCCTACGACCAGTATATATAAATTATTTTTATCGAAGAGCTTGAAGCCATGCTCAAAATGACCGAATTTACTAACAGAATACACACTTAATCCAGTTTAGAGTTAAACATATGAGACATTCGGTAATTTAGTATTTCGAATTCAAGAGAAATTTGTTAATTGACAAAATTCCTAAATTATTAAATCACCGAATCGTTACTATTTTGGTTTAGCTTTCAGAATATTCTCAGGAATAGTGAATTTATTGATTTCGATGTACTGTAAATAATATTTTTGTTGACAATAAATAACATTCTTACCTTAATATTTGTATTTTGTTTTTATTAATACAAACATGTTGTAAAATATCATATAATAATTAAATTTGGAACGAATTTATGCTACGATTATATGAAATAATATGTTTGTTATTAAGGATTAATTATCATTGCAAATTTTAAATAATTTTAGTGAATAACGTTTTCCTGTGCTGTTACGATTACTAAGAAAATGTACTGTACCCAAACTAAGGATTATCAAAATGCAAATGAAGATAAACAGTGACTATGTCTGTCATGGTTTGAAAATATTTATATTAATTATTCTTATACGTTTAGTTATAGTAATAAATATATTATGGTTATAATCCCAGCTCTACTTATTAAAAACCTCATAGTGAAAATGGCTATGAGCAGAATATCTGCAATGCTGTTTCGTTCACAACTGTTTCCAAATGTTCCTTGTTGATTTTCAGTCTATCAAATTCAAATCGAGAAGAATAAAATAAGTGAAAAAACTATTCATGTCTCAAAGATGAAAATTTTACCATCAAATTTTCCAGAAAAATATTAGTCTTACGTTTGTATACACAGGTGCTTCCTTACAAAGCGCTGTGTGATTTGTTGAGACGCTAATTGACATACTGTAAACTCTTCTGCCTCCTCCCTGTAAAGAAAAAAATGTCTAAAATGTAGAAAGTTCATTAAGTGTCCTGGAGTAAAGCCAAAAAATAATACGAAGAAAATATTGTGAAAAAAGTCTGGGATGTTTAAAACAAACAGAAAGAGAGTTACGTAATAATTTCTCTTAAAAAATCCGAATAAGATACAGTTAAATAGGTGTTATTTCACATCTTCACTTTTATGACAGCAGGCAAAATTGGGAGAATATTTACAGTACGTTTATACAGTCATTTGCAAAACAAAATTCACTTAGAAGATGCTATCGCAGTGGTACGTGAGTGGGTAAGAGCGCAGGACCTGCTAGTGTGTATAGAGAAAATATTAAAATATTGTACCACAACAAGCATGTATTGCAGGGGACCCACACTTGCAGGATGCACTTAGTATGGTGTCGGACCACACATAGCACGGATACAGGCAGCGATACGGTCGGGCATGGAGGCATACAGACGTCGGATGTTCTCCTGAGAAATATCCTGCCACAGCTGACGCAACCAACCCGTAATGAAAATAACAGGGATGGCCTCCCTCTGCAGACTACTTTTTAACGCCAGGAAATATGTACGTTTGGTGGATTTAGAGAAGCTGTATAGTTTGCCCGATTTTGAAAAAACATTTTAAAAGGGACAGTGTTGTTCAACATGGGGTATCCTTCAGCTCAACTCGGGATTACCAGAAATTCCCGAAGGTAGGTGAGTAGATACGATCACCAACCATACAAGCTTATACGGCCGTTTCTGAGAGGCGTTGGCAAGATGAGACAGACATGTAGTCTTTATATTTATATGAAATGGTACCTACTCGCACGAGGCAGGTTAATATGAGTATAAAGTATGTTCTAATATCTGATATTGAGAATATATATCATAGCAGATGATTATAAAAACAGCGAAAACACCTATGTTCTGGAACACAGATCTTCGGGAGATGATGGCATTGATCATTCGTGCGCTGCGACTGTCGTTTGGTATTGCAATTTACGTTAGTGTGCAATTTTATAGGCGGTGTAGTATGAATTCATCCGTGCAATCGACCAGACGTAGGTGTGGTGAAATGCGAAACTTCTTTGACTTATGAGGGTGGTTAGCTGGAGCAAGTGTATCGAAGACGGCCTGTGTGTTAGGTTGATCGAGGGCAACAGTGCGAAATGCGATGCCAGTATGTAAAACCAGTAGCAAGATATAATCAGCGAAGAGTATATGCGAAGATATAATCAGCGAAGAGTTATAGTGTACAGAAACCACTCATCAGTAATCAGGGTCACCGAACATTGAAGAGGGTTAGCACAAGGAATCGTAGAGCAATTGAGACACACGTGACGTCAGAACTCAATCAGTATCACGAGCAAACTGTTTCTGCAATAACAGTCTGATGCGAGCTGCAAAATCATGTTCGTTCTGGTATTTGCATTATTTTTAATAACCATATGAAGGTGTTGTCTTCCATATGCACAAGAGAGGCGTCATACTAGAGCAGCATCAGAAATTATTCGTACAACGGTTGGGTGGTCCATCACACGTTTCGCGAAGTGCGTTGCGAAGGGAAGATAGGCTGCGCTACGCACCGACGGTGTCAGTAAAGGTGCCGCCACTTGTCGCTCGATCACATTGAGTGTCGACATCAGCCGCGAGCATGATCACGCCCATGTGACGTCGGTGATGTGTTTTCCAGAGTCCAGTCGTCTGGCTCGAGGCTTCGCCAAGCCACAGTTTGCCAAACATCATCAGTTATGTGCCGTATAACGAAAACATAGGTAACCTCCAATAATCAGCGGTCTTCCGCTTCGTCAAAGACTAAGCCAAGTTAATCTAAAATGTTTCGGGGATTGTGCATTTTTTTGGTATAACCATATTTTGGAATTTCTTTGTAATTTATGTGTACATGTTGTCATTCAAACAGTTGATTATAGAAGGAAAAGTGGTTTCCTAGAGTAACATCAGCTGTGTTTTGAATGTCAGTAATTACTTCGGAACAGGTGCCCACTTGTGCGATGACTGCGGGACTGGGGGGTACATAGTACAGAATACTACAAAATTGTAATATTTCATTGTAAGTTTTTGTGGCAAGGTTTTGATTAAAATTCTACAATCAGTTGGTAATCTGGCAAGTTCTTCTGATTTTTCGGATATTGCGCAAAGACGCTTGATACAACAGCATAGGTCATATATCTTATAACAGAAACATGACTATGGAGATATGTAATCGTGGATTTGTGACATGACTAGAAATGGGTTTCATTGTGTGTTTTACAGCCTGTTACGAGACTTTAGATGAATTTCGTAATATTTTACAAAACTTCCGATGCGCTTTACGACTTTGGTCCACTGTGCCTGTGATTAGCGGATTATTACTAAATTTTTACAAAAAGAATTATTTATCAAATAATAGGCTTGCGTGAGGGGTTAGAACCCATGCTTTAATTTCGGGAACTGCTTTTTACACAATGGCGAGTGACTGGCCTACTGTAGAATGCCTAAAAGTAACAGTCTCTCTTAATTATCGTGTTTGTCCTGCAGCCTGCATGTAGTGAAGTAAGCCTAGTTGGTGACATGCTTCGTGGCATGTTTCGATGCTCGCGGCTTGCTTCGCCATGTGATTCACGATGTACCATGTAATTCGTGATGTGCTTCGCAATGTGATTAGAATTTGGCGGTGTTTCTCGAAGTTCTTCGCCGAGTTCTTCGTGATAACTTTGATCGCAAAGTTTTCGCGATATGATTCGTGATTTGAGATGTGTTTGGCGACTCGTGAATCTCTTCGTGCTTTGACCCTACTATGTCAGAATGACTAGCAGACCTATTATCTTTCTTGTTAATGAATTTCCTGTGTCTGGTCAGCTAGTGTTACTTTTTAAATATTAGTAGTTGTTCTTGCATAGGGGAGGATATGAATACCTTAAATTTTTCTATCGTAATGGGATTGTCAAATAAAGTCGGGTGAGGCTAGTCTAAGAAATGAATATACTGAAGAATATTTAAGCAATAAATGGACTGAGCTGTATTTGTTGAATGAATGGACTTAAAAACTTTTAATGCATCATGCGCAGTTAAATATGACATTAAAAGGCTCAAGGCATAATGCAATACTTTAGTATCTTTGGCGCCGAGAGTGGTAGCTACGATCTGTATTCGGTGGTTTTGTTTCCAGTGGTTGCGAAATGGAGGTCAACTATACTTTATGAAATGTTTAGGGCCTACCATTTAATATCATCACCAGAGTCATATTATCCATGGTCCAAATATTACGATACAATTTCCAATGGTGAACATTCATGACAGTGAAATATCTTTAATTTTCATTAGTAGCTCTACCTCCTGTGGTTGTGAAATGTTAGTCATCTACGTTTAGCAAAGGGCTTATCCGCTTGTTCAGACCGGTTCTGGAACATTCCATATTTTAAGGACCTAACCATAGCAGTCGGTGAATGACGACTGACCGTGCCTTAATTTAATAACATGAATTGCAGCAGGGTGGTCGCTCCCGTATTAGAATTGTCATTTCTACTCACTGTAAATACTTTAAGGTAGCCTAAAAGTTTTCGTCATATTGTACATAATACTTCACCATTAATTAGAAATATGTTTTATAATGTTGAGAGATTGAGAGTTACATAAAAGTACGTACTTTTAAAAAGTATGTATGTTTATTAAGGAGGAGGGGGTTGGTTTCGCTAGTTTCCGTAATAATTTGTATAATTTCATTTTGTATTAAAACAGTTAAAATGTTCTGACATAGCTTTGAAATTAGTTATATTGATTTTACTATCGATCGTTTTAAACATAGTAATATAAGTAAGAGTATTTTATTTTATATATTTCTTCAATTCGACACATGTGTTTCCTTCATTAGTTTTCAAAATAAATGATTTCCGATTTACAGCAGTATTAAATTTTTTTTAAAATTATGTATATATAAATATATAGTAAATAACAAGAAAAAATTACGAATGTTTAAGTCATACATGTTTTACATGTAGGTACATTGCCCGAATAATAAAATAATTTTCGAATTCATTTCCTACTTAATTTTTTATGCAAATATATTATTTTAATAAATTCAACAAGCTACTTAACAAAAGGGCTATACTGCGTATGTCCAAGTTTAGGACAAGTTATTCGGTTGACAACTGTAATGGAGGTCATATATTACTTGTAATTATAATTAATAATATAAATGCTAAAGTGTTTTTGTTTGTTTGTTTGTTTGTCCTTCTTCACGTCGCAACGGAGCAACGGATCGACGTAACTTTTTGTACAGAGATACTTGGAGGGCCTGGAAGTGACGTAGGCTACTTTTTATCCCGAAAAAATATTTCATTCCTTCAGGAAAAAATGTTTAGTAAAAACCGCGCTTGGGAATGCTGCGTCAATGTAAGTTGTTAGTGTGGGACGAAAGCAAAATATAGCACAAAAAAGCGATAGAGGCCCTAAACCAAACTCTACAGGATATACGAAACAATACAGACATTATGGGAGGAAAGGTTGTATTACTGGCTAGTGACTTCCGCCAAACTCTATCGGTGATTAAGAGAGGCACATCTACAGATGAAATTAAAGCCTGTCTCAAGTCGTCAAGCTTATGAGTAAATGTCAAGAAATTCAGCTTGACGACAAATATGAGAGTGCACCTCTACAATGACGTTGATACAAGACATTATGCTGATACACTATTAAAAAAATGGAGATGGGTGGTTAGAAACAGATTCATAGGGCTGTGTGTCACTAACGGGGGATTTTAGTAATTAGGTGTAGAGTGACACAGAATTGATTGCCAGCGTTTACCCAGATCTACAAAGAAAGTAAAAGAGCGATTCTAGCACCAAAAAATGGAATCATTTGTGCTCTGATCTGTGTTTATGACCAGTGTCTGTATACTAACAAATACCGTTATATCTCCCTATAAGTTTGTTACTATAACAAAGCAAGCAACATTCAATGGCGAAGTTTTTCACCTAGCGCTCTTGAAATTGAAAAGCAAGCGCTGACATTGCCAGGAAAAAGTATAAAAAGCATGGACTTTATTAAAAAAAAAAACCTAAACATTAATTCTGTAGTCCCTGCGAGTGGAACCGTGGACACAGCTCGTAATATTATGAATTAAGTATTGGAAAAGTAGGTTGTTTATAATTTTTAATAATATCAGTCATTTTAGGGAGCGACGATGTGTTCGGATATGTGGAATATGAATGTTCAATTGGACGATTGCAAATAATAAATTACTGACACTCTTAGGTGGTTCGGATGATTCAAATAATTTTTTTAATTAAGTTCCTTTTGTAAAACAAACAAAAAAATGAATTCCAGGCTCTTGGGTTTGAGCCACGTCAGAGATGATCTCCTTGAAACATTTAGTAAGTCGTTGCAGATGCCATATTCAGGTAGTCGTACTGAACAAGTGCCAAAGGTTCTCTGGCAGGCTGCTTATTTATTAGATAGGGTTGTCGGTCAATCACAGGTTGGCTTACTTCAGATTGGCTGAAGTGGCTTGTCATATCTGGCAAGTCTGTTATCGCTGCCCTTGGATCAATCTGATTCGAGTGCCATCCATGAAGTTCTCATTTGCATTTAATTTCCATCCGTCTTCCATGGTCATGTTACTACAGGTTTTTATGATATCTATATACTCCCTTATTGTTCTGAATCGGTAATTACGAATATTGGTTATTGTGCTGATCCTGTCGAAGTCGTTGCTGTATTTTGTTTCCATAGAGTGTTATGCTATTACTGATATTTAGTTTTAATATTTGCAGACCCTAATGCGTTATTTTATTTTGGTTGATATTTTTCTGCCAGTTTAACTGGTATAACACTTTAAATTTGAATCAGTAAAAATTGCACTATTTAAATCAGTTAACAGCCCCTGATATTCAACAGTCACTTCAGGAAATTTAACTTATGAATAAATGAAAAGGATCCAATTTTTTTCTTCACTATTGATGAAGTGACAGTTTACACTCATTCAACAAACACTTCATTCGCTGTTTTTTCAGTATTAAATTCAATATATACGCATAAACTTATAAAACTCATAACAAATATGGGGCCACGGTGGCTCAGCGGTAAGCCTGCTCTCCTCCCGCTAAGGCAAACCGAGTTCAATCCACAGCCGGGTCACTCCCGGATTTTTGAATGTGGAAATCGTGACGGACGATGTCGCTGGTCGGCGGGTTTTCTCGGCGATCTCCCGTTTCTCCCTCTCTTTCATTCCGGCGCTGCTACATTCCTATCGCAATCACCCTAATCGGCTTTCAAGCCCTCGCTGTTAAGAGCCACACAAATGTCGTCACTAACTCACCCAAAACAAATATGTTTTATGATGCGAGTTTCGTCTGTTATAATATTGTTTTACGAATCAACATGAACACTGTCATTCATTCCGTTTTTACCTCTTTCATTTAGTTTCCACGTAATCGTTGTAGCGTTATATTTGAAAATTTAAACTACACGACATGTAGTTAATAAAGTGCATTCATACGAACTAGTTGCTTTAACAATCCTAATGTTATCAATTAAACCAAGAACTAAAAAAAAGGCATAAAATTTCAAGTTACTTATTTTATAAGAAATAAAAAGCAATATTTTTCCTTTTGTAATCAACGTTCACCTGATAACTCTAATTGCAAGGTATGCCAGGATGCCCGCTATCTCTTTTACAGGTTTCATGAAGATGTGCATCCTGCTTCGTAGGTAGACGTNTACTTATTTTATAAGAAATAAAAAGCAATATTTTTCCTTTTGTAATCAACGTTCACCTGATAACTCTAATTGCAAGGTATGCCAGGATGCCCGCTATCTCTTTTACAGGTTTCATGAAGATGTGCATCCTGCTTCGTAGGTAGACGTTCCAATCGTTCGGCGGCTCCTAACTAAGGCAGGGCTACGGTTTCCATGCGTTCTTTCTGCTTTATTTCCTGAGAAACGGCCCAAACTCGGAAGCCTATAGGATATTAAGGGAACGACCGCGAAAGCCTGCTCTCTATATTAAACCAAATTAATTATGTATTTTTAAATAAATGATCCTTACGTTGACAAATCTCACGTATCCCCGGAAATGGTATCCAGGTTTAGGTAAGTTTTCTCCAAAATTTAATTGCGGGCTATAAGTGCTATCACGACTTAAACATTAAAGTTCTTTTAGGGATAAGATTTAAGTCTATTTCCAAATTATGAATAAATAATTACTGTTGCTGTTAGATGTTTTTTAAAAATCAATGAATTACCTATTATTAATAAGAAAACTTCATAACCTGTCTTTGCTATTTTGTCATAATTGGTCGTAATGAAAAGAATAGGCTGAGTTTACCATTACCATTTATAAGTATCATCAAGTAAGTTCATTTTTTTACTAATCAAAGACATAATAAAACATTTAAAAATGGCAAATTAATTACAATTATTGTTATTGCAATTATTATCTCAATGCATAAATGCATGCACCTCCCTCTCTCTGACTCTCTATATTTCGACATTTTATATAAATAGAAGGGGGGAGAGAGAGACAGAAAGAGCGAGAGAGTAATGCATAGAACATCTAGCTGAAAATCCCAATACATATAAATATAATCATGATATAAATACATTTATCTAGAAACTTTTTTGGACATACCTACGCCATTGCAACATTTTTGTAAGTCACACAGAACTGACAATAAGGCATAAAAACTAGGACTCATAAATAATAAATTAAGGAAAAAATACAAGCTTATGATGTTTGTGGTTAATTAATATGTAATTACCAAATAAAATATTTCATAGAAAGAAGTTGGTTAGTTATCACGAGAAGAAACGATACAAAAACCCCAAAGTGAGTTACTAAGTAACAAACACTGAAAACGATGTATATATGAAATTTCAAGAAACTAATTAACAAAACGAATTCACTGAGACAACACAGAGGAGGAGAACGGTGGCCAGAGCAAACGTACACACAGACGACACGACGAGCGCAACAGGCTTCCTTCGTCAACAGGTGTGGCGTTTCCGGAACTGAAAACTGTTCCTGTGTTCAGACACGCGNCGAGCGCAACAGGCTTCCTTCGTCAACAGGTGTGGCGTTTCCGGAACTGAAAACTGTTCCTGTGTTCAGACACGCGCGCACTCACTCTGAGTTTACGGCGAGATAACGATCCCTCCATACACAACTATAGTTTACACTGAACAANGACACGCGCGCACTCACTCTGAGTTTACGGCGAGATAACGATCCCTCCATACACAACTATAGTTTACACTGAACAACATCAGCAGAGAAATGACAACACAACCTTGTAATTTGCCTCATGGCAATAGCAACCAAACCTCTGTACCAGCAGCAGAGTGTCTTGTTAGATTATTACAGCCCTGCTTGTGTCGGGGACAATCAACATATTACTGAAGGCTTTCTGTTGANCAGAGTGTCTTGTTAGATTATTACAGCCCTGCTTGTGTCGGGGACAATCAACATATTACTGAAGGCTTTCTGTTGATGTAACTATCTGTTATGTGGTAGTGACAGTGAGCTCTGGTTTAGGAACTATATTCGTAATTGTCGGTGCAATTACAGACAGGAACACAACATACAGTTCTGTGTAAATTATTATCTATGTTGACAATGTTTAGACGGTACCATCACACGACCTGCTTGCTATCCCTGGATAATTAATTTACATTGTTACAAATTGAGAAACTTGGTTCCTACTTCCATATTTTTTCTCAGTTTACCATGAGTGTAAGTGTAATGCTTTCAACACTTCTCTGGTTGCCCATCCACCTGATTTATCGCTCATCGAACATTTGTGGATCCGGATGAGCCGATAGCTTACTCTGTTTCGAGGTATTCNCATCCACCTGATTTATCGCTCATCGAACATTTGTGGATCCGGATGAGCCGATAGCTTACTCTGTTTCGAGGTATTATTGATATGGAGTATGATTTTCAGCATTTGTGGTCAAATCTGCTACTGCATAACATACGGTGTTTTTTTTTATCACATGCTCTTTCGTATCGACGGGTGTATCTAACAAAGAGGCGGTCGGACATGGTACTTACCGGTTCTGCCGAATACTTAAATCATGAGATGGCTACGGGTGACCCAGGCACGCTAATGAAACGTCTCGTCGCCTCTATGCATGATGTGCCTAGTTGGCACGCGGTTCATACATCGGCAACTCGCCCTTTGAGACTCTCAGCGGTGACCCAATCATTAAATAATTATATATTATAATAATGAAGAGAAACATTGTGCTGCACGACCCTCTACAAAATTTTAGTTATCCTACACGGGTATTTTCGTACCTTAAAGTTATACCCGTTCCAGCCATTTTCTCTTTCAAAAATACTCGTCAGAAACGCCAATAGAAAAGTTAAACTTGTCGTCGGGCGTGGAGTATTATTTAAATGCTATTCCTTGGTAAATATATTTTATCTTTTGGAATACATTTTTTAAAAGTTTTTCGCACCGTTTGGCATCCTAGTCAAGCGGAGCACTGCAGAACGGAACGTTGTCCTGATGCAATGATATTGTATGCAATTTATTCTTTAGTATGTATCATCACACAAAAAAATGTTTTGCTTAAATCCAAAAGCTCTTTCTTCGTGCGTAAATTTTTATGGCAATGTGTGTGCATACAATACGATCAAAAAATACTACCGCTATTGAACTTACTTTTCTGCCAATACGACTATCATAAACTACGTGTATCGAATTTGTTAATGTAAACAAGTGCTTGGAGATGTTTGCAAACTTCACATGACCAATTTTTCAATTTGGTCAAAATATTTTATTCATATAAAAGGGTTTGTCTTTTCAAAATTTCGGTATAAACCAACACCATGAGACTTTGACAATTGTATTGGCGTTAGGCAGGTCAATGTTGGGCACAGGCGCAGAAGACCTGCAAGGCGAGTCTGTTAGCTCGCTCTCGCGCGCGAGCCATGAGTTTGTATTGTAACAAGTTGCGAACAGTTCCGGTGTCAAGCCAGCGCTGCGTGTGGCAAGGGTTCGTGGTCGCGATAATGAACTAGTTGGGAACACGCTCTCCGGGCCACCTAGCGCCAACCACCCTCCCCCCTTTTCACAACCCCCTCGCAACGCAGCTGTCTGCTACGTGTGTAATTTCCGCACTTCACGTAAGCAATGCTCTCCTCTGTGACCTCGGCTCGTCTCGCACTTCACCGCATCGTTCTGTTAGAAAACTTCCCCATGCCTCTACTGTAAGGATGTATGTGTTCGTACCCCAAACGGATATGACAGAGCACAGTTTATCTGTGCCTATTACTTTCAGAAAATTATTTAAAAAAAAAAATTTCTTGGTTAAACAAACGTTTGTAAAAATACATTTATATGACTAACTGAAACGAACACGTAAAACTGCCGCCTACATGCATGATGGTTTAGGACAGTAGAGGTCAAAATCTCATGTACAAAATGTGACGTATTATAAATATAGACCACACAGATCGCCTTTATGTATTTGCAGTGTAACACTTAAAGAAAGAACGGGAAATATTTAATAACATGAGTGAAAAGATTTGAGTGGATCTTAACATAAAGGTATTGAGAGCCGATGAGGATGAAGTGAGGTGAGTATGGAGCAGCGCAGGAATGAAAAAGTGGGGGAAACGGGAGATCCCGAGAAAAACCCTCCGACAAGCGGCATCGTCCGGCACGATTCCCACTTGCGAAAATACGGAGTGAGCCGGCCGGGGATTGAACCCAGTTTGTCTTGGTGAGCGGCAAGCAGTCTAACCGCTCAGCCACCGCGGTCCCCAATAACAACTTGAAAATGGAAAGTAATAGCAAGGAAAAATATTGTTTTATTAAAAATATTTTACTGATTTTGAATAACATTTTGCGTGAAATCGTTAAATACGAGACGAGGGTGGTTCAAATGTGGGCTTCCCTGTTTTAGGTGCAATGCAGGCACAAATTACATTTATAATGATGAACAGAACACTTGGTAGCGATTTATACTCCAATCTTAGCGCGGGTTAAGCTTAAGCTTGGAGATTTCCTCTGTGTAAAATAGAGGACCTTGATGTTCCAATTGATCTCAGGCAGTATACTGTACGCTTGGATAGACTCAGAATCGACTTTCACCAAGACGAAAGAGGTAAAACTCGGATGTTGAAAAATCTGGATTCTAAGGAGGATACCCCAAAATGTTGCAGTGAAAGGAATTCCAAAGTTCCTGTGTTACCAATGCAGTATGAGGTCTGACATTGTCGTGAAGAAGCCTAACAACAATCGATAGATCACCTGTCATCTGCCTAAGAATTGCCACCCTTATACCGAGAAAAATGTTTTGTCAAATAAAACAAAAATCGTCTGGCGCAACCAAATTAATGTTTGTGTAGACCCAATAAAATGTTTTGTTGCTGAAAACTATTTATGTTGACGTTCAAATTTGGTTGCCACAAATTTGTAAAACTTAGTTGGGTCAACTAAACATTTGTTTGGTTCTACGTAAATTTAACAGTTTCGGTTATTATCGAAGGTAATAACCGAGTTTTGAACTAGGAACTCAACTACCCAACATCAACGCTTTAGCAACCGCAAATAACGTGACTATCGACACAATCGAAATGTTTGCAGATAAAAATGTTCTAATATCGAGTATAATTACGTAAATAAGAGCTATACTTATTTACTATTTTGTTTCCTGCCAAATCATTTTCATTGTGATTGTTAATATTATTATTAAGCATCAATAATGCACAAATAAAATAATTTTGCTATGCTGATTGTCAGGAAAATTAAAAAGAAACTCTCGAACAGAAGACAATCCATTCACCCGATTACTCTACAGTCAACGAAAAATATATGCCAGTTCTAGACCAAACTGATTTCGTTGTCACAACTAATTCTGTAGTAATAGCTATTAGATTTTTTCAAGTAATCGAATGCTTTACTAGCTTCGAACGAAATGCTAGTGTATGTATGTGTATATAACGATGTTGGAAAACCAAATAATTGTTCGGCTTAACAAATTATTTTTAAACGATTTATTCCATCCAAAGGACCGAATACATATATTCGGTGCATCAGTAGATTATTTGAGTTAACAAGATATTTTTCATTATAAACAACTAGCGAAACGGCCCTGCTTTGCCAGGGCACAATTGAGCTTTACAGTTATGCACTAATAAATATATTGGGAAAAGACAATTCATTTATTTGAAAACATAATTATAAAATTGTAGTATGTTGGCCTAGGTTTCTAACTGATTACGTCAACCCAAAAGGAAGGAAATATTTTTTATCCGATATCCAAGAAGTAGGGTATTCTTTTTGGAGTGTATCTCTGAAACTATTGCGTAGTTACCACATTTCCGCTTTCCAGTGTCAATGTATGAAAATCAAAACGTGAGTTTCATCCACTTGTAGCTTTTGAAAAAGTGTACCAAGGTACTACTTTTTGTGCTTGGCTGAGGGATCTTAATCGATCACTAAAGTTAAGCAAAGTTCTCAGCGGCACACACTTGGATGGGCGACCGTTTAGTGGCATAACATCTGAGCGCTTCAGAGGGTAAGTTAAATATTCGGTCCCAGTTGTTATCGATTGATAGCAGTCGTTAAGCTATTTCAGAGGTCCTTGGGCGGCCTGATGAACTCTGAAACCAGAGGAAAAAAATATTTCGGTCTTGTTCCCAGCAGTTGCAGAATTACGTTTTGTTGTTATTCCACAGCAACAGTACAATTTTCCGGGATAAAAAGTATCCCGTGTCCTTTTTCAGTACGTATAGTACCTACAAACCAAATTTAATCAAAATCCGTTCAGCCGTTATGGAACTGAGTGGCAAAAAACGTACACACACACACAAACACACACACAGACTTTCGCGTTTATAATATTAGTAAGATTACTTCTCAAGAAAATTTATTTGGTACGTGTAACGTATTCAATCTGTTGGTGCAAAAATCGTAATATCGCACAGTAACGGTTTTCTGGGGATTTTATTTTCCACATTGTATAAATTCACGGTGAAACAGACCTTGTTCATCCGGGAACACTGTCCATAACCTTGCTTGTCAAGTCTCTGCGTTGACCTTCCTCAGTCAGTGTTGCCACATGCTTCCATTCCACTGAACACCGTTTGATTTAAGGCTTTTAACAGTGCACCTATGTTTCATCCTTGATTACACTATTTACAGGTAGGCGTATCATTTTGAACGAAAGAGCTGCATTTCTGATAATGAAGTGGAAAGGCGTACATATTTGTGCTTTTTCGTTAAACATTTTCGTGCCATATATGCACGCATTTTTCGATAGTGGAGCTTGCCTTAATCAATAAGGTGAACAATGCGGTTTGAAAAATCACCGTCGATAGTAATGTCCATGCGATGATTCACCTGTATAATTTTGTAATTCCAGGCTATGTCGGTGGTAGTTGTCTCTGATTGCCTCTCTGATACTTATCACGAAAATATGTTATTTTGCTAGCGGACATTCTCCACCATTCTCTCACAGCGCCACACACTTAATGGATAAAGATCTACCAATGGGCTGTGGCTTTTAATATAAGAAATCTATCAAAACAGAATCGCAGAGTGAATTTCTACGCACGGCCACATTGAATGTTGTGTTAGACCACTCACTTGAAGGGCCTTTGTCGTACTGTCGGAACGCGCTGCAATGTGAGCAGTTTATACACAATTGGGATACATATATTCCTTGAACTTGTAAGGAAATTTGCCACAGAAATATTATAGATTAATTATTAAATCCTCCTACTAGTTTGTTGAAATTTTTTAATTTGGGTAAGTCTATAGCTACACTGAAGAGCCAAAAAACTGGCATAGGCGTGCGTATGCAAATAACAGAGGTATGGAACCTATCAGAGTAACGCGATGCGGTCGTCAGCTAGATCGGTTACTGCTGCTACAATGGCAGGTTATCAAGATTTAAGTGAGTTTGAACGTGGTGTTGTAGTCGGCACACGAGAGATGGGACATAGCATCTCCGAGGTACCGATAAAATTTGGGTCTTCGCGTACGACCATTTCACGAGTGTACCGTGAATATCGGGAATCCGGTAAAACACCACATCTTCGACATCGCTGCGGCCANCATTTCACGAGTGTACCGTGAATATCGGGAATCCGGTAAAACACCACATCTTCGACATCGCTGCGGCCAGAAAAAAGATCGTGAAAGAATGGGACAAACGACGACTGACGAGAATCATTAAACGTAGCAGACGTGNGCTGCGGCCAGAAAAAAGATCGTGAAAGAATGGGACAAACGACGACTGACGAGAATCATTAAACGTAGCAGACGTGCAACACTTTCTCAAATTGGCGCAGATTGAATTTGTGGACTGTCCTGCAGGATTCATGGTCTGAATTGCCTCCTGCATACCTTCAGATATTAGTCGAGTCCATGCCACGTAGTCTTGCGGTACTTCTGCGTGCTCGCGGGGTTCCTACACGATATTAGGCAGGCGTACCAGTTTGTTTGGCTCTTCGGTGTATAAATACAATACGAGAATTTTTGTTACATTAGTTACGTCGGATTTATTGCTTGTAAGAACGGATAACTTTATTTTAATTTATATGAAGTAGGAAGCAAAACAAAAAATTACATGACAAATAAATAAAGGCGTGAATTTATGATTAAAACATGTATTTGAATCTTAACAATTAGTGAAACAAATTTTCATCTCTATCTCCTAGAATTTGTTTTCTGTTACGTAGCTCTTAAGCTTGATGCTACTGTAAATAAAACTCATCGAATAAGATTAATGACGAAGTAAAACCACAAATCTGTTATACAATGTTCTAATAATTAAAATAATATTAACAGATGTAAATAAATTGACGCCACTCTTATATGCAAAATCTGGTGCAAGAAAATCAAACACAACACTAAAAGCCGACCAGTCGTATGTAGCACTAAATATAACCAGTTCGCAATTAAGTGATTACTTTAAAAACCGATTTGCCAAAAAATTCCTTTTCCTAAATTCGTGTAATTTTATGGGCTCAATGACTAATGTGGTTCCAATAAAGTTGGCAACGAAGACGGGAAAGCATTTACATTAGTTAATGACGTGTTATAATTTGTGGACATTGAATTTACTTTGATTACTGTTTATTTAATGCACGCGGTAATAACACCGAGCAAACTGATATTCCAAACAATTCTACTGATGCACTTGAATGACGAATGTGTGTTCTCCGATGAGTCTAGCTAGCTTCGGTCTTAACACAGATGGTTGTCGCAGCAGTGTTTGGCGCTGCAGTTGGAAACGCAACGATCCTGCACTGATTCGCGAACGCAATACGTTCCGTACACCAGGTGTTACGGTATGGGGTCCCATAATTTATGACTTACAGTCACGTCTCGTTGATGTTGAAGGTACAGAAACAGCACAGCGATAAGTCAAGGAGGTTCTGTGGCCCCACTTTCTGCCAATTTTTTTTTGCAGTATACCAAACGCTATCATGCAGCAAAATAATGCTCATTCCTTTACAGCTCGCATCACCCAATATGCTCTACAAAATGTGCACCCCATTTCTTGGCCTGCCAGGTCTCCAGATTTCTTCTCTATTAAACACGTGTGGGATACGGTGGGGCGACGTTTGCACCACCGTCAGCCACCTGCCTTAACAGTGGCTGATATACGCGTGCAGTNGTGTGGGATACGGTGGGGCGACGTTTGCACCACCGTCAGCCACCTGCCTTAACAGTGGCTGATATACGCGTGCAGTTGCAGGAAGCATGGGCCAGGACGTTACCCGCAACCTGTATGATTAAATTCTTCGTTGCATCGCTGCCTATACAACAGCGAGAAGAAGCCCTACCTCATATTGAACGCGTGTTTTGTGGATGCTAAGCAACGCGTTCTCTATGCGTATAATATTAATCACTACATATTTTTACTAAGTCCTATCATGTGCCAGGCTGTGATGGTTTAATAAATTTTCATGAAAGGAAATAGAATGTAGCGATATACATTATCAGCGGTGTATTACAAATATATTTCAACGTTTGATGCCTTAATGTTTGAATAATAAGATTACCAGCATCCTACTGAATTTGAGATTTGTGAATCCGAGAAAAAGAAGCTTGCTTTACGATAGAAAATTCGAGTCAAAACACAATTATATTAACTAATGTATTTTGAGGTAACATCTAGTTTTACTTCATGTTTTCCGAAAACCAAAATGCACTGCTTTCAAATGGTATTAAAATTTCTTGGCAATCCCAAAATATTGATTGTGTTGCTACAGCTTAAGAGGACATTATTACACGTAAACGATTTACGCACCGTTACTCAGGTCTGTTACTTGGGTTGTGAAGAAAAAAAAAGGGGGTGGGGTGGGGAGGAGGATTGATACAATATTTTCTCTTCCAAATATGATATTTAATAAATGTTTCGTATTTGCTAGCTTGCAATATATTTTAATTACTTCCAATATTTCTTGTAAACTTATAACCTCTTTCCCCTAAAGAAGCTCAACGGAATGTGATAGGATAAAATAACCTGATGTGGTTTTATAGCTAAGCTCCTAATCTTTAACAAGGAACCATTTCTGTTTCTACTTCCCCAGTAAATTTTGAGTACGATACTCTTATTACGTTCATACTTTTTGTTCGAGTTGATTTTTATGCTCGCCAATGTAACATAGAATTGAATATTTTCGAACTTAAATTCTTAACTGNCTTTTTGTTCGAGTTGATTTTTATGCTCGCCAATGTAACATAGAATTGAATATTTTCGAACTTAAATTCTTAACTGCAATATGAAGGAATATTAATAACTACTGATGTTTCTACCGGTAATTTTTGAGTTTAGAAAGATTAACAGGGTTAGTTTAACGATAATATTAAGTTATAATTACCTGCTGTGCTACATAAGATGTGCATACACTTCCTTGGAGCTTTTGTATCTCGGTTAATTCGGAAGGTGGAATAACTTGAGCCGCACCTGCTTGGTATTTCCACGGAGTGCGGAGCGTGTNTCAATATGAAGAAATATTAATAACTACTGATGTTTCTACCGGTAATTTTTGAGTTTAGAAAGATTAACAGGGTTAGTTTAACGATAATATTAAGTTATAATTACCTGCTGTGCTACATAAGATGTGCATACACTTCCTTGGAGCTCTTGTATCTCGGTTAATTCGGAAGGTGGAATAACTTGAGCCGCACCTGCTTGGTATTTCCACGGAGTGCGGAGCGTGTATTTTTTCCCCTGCGCGGTGTTGACATTTAGCTTCGCCGTAGTACTTCCTGAGGAAACGCGGGGTGCATGCGAGCTGCGACCGCGCGCGCACCTAGAAAACAAAGAGAAAGCAGAACAGTTTGGCGCAGTGTCTCCATTGCCACTCTTAGCAATTCAATATGCTGATGAGCTAAGGGTGGAAACTCTTTGTGAGCCGGGGCATACAAATGAGGGTGGGAGCCGAGAAAGGAACTTACGGCAGGCATGGGGGTACGGAAGGGCCGGGATCTGAATCCCCAATGGCCTGCCCCTGCGGGATCGATGGCGCCTAATGAAAACTTGCATCTGCACAACCAGTCTTCGCCCCTATACTCCTGCTCCTGGACACAGTTTCGCGGGACTGTGCGGGAGGGTCCGTTGGTCGAGGGATCCACTGTTGTTCTTTCAATAGGAAACCATCTATCAGGGCGTTTATAATCTTCTTCATACATCCCCTGAAATAAAGTGCAACAGAGAAAACTACTCTGGGAAATTCTTGTTGATTACTAATTATTCATATCTAAGGAATTTGACTTCATTTTGTTTCTAACAATGATAAGTGAAGTATAATTTTCTCAGTACTATTAAAATGCTTTTATCTCTTAGATAATGATTTTGATTTAGCTTTTTAACAATACCAAATTTGTGGAATAATTGTGCTGGCCTACGCACATCAAAAACTCGCCTAAGTTCACTTCGCCTTGGATTGCTGTTTCTACACGAGGGTCGTGGACAATGGCTTACCTTTGGTGCGACGGGACCTGCTCAACTGACCATCTTGCTTGCTGCTGTTGCCTGCATAAGTGCTGGATGGCAAATGGTGTGTGATGCGCTAGTGTGCTGCTTCGAAGCTTCGCCTGCTGCCCCTTCCCTCCCCTGTGCGACCTCATGACAACGTGACGTCGGCTAGCCATGACGCCACAAGGAGGCGTTTCCGCTCAGTGAACGTCGGAAATTGTTCGAGAAGACGACGAGAAAATTGTATAAAAGGCTTGTGTTCTCCCCTGTTCGGGGAGACAGGCCAGCGATTTTATTAGGGAAGGAACTGCTGTTCCTCTGTTTTAAATGTTGAGGGGTGGGGGAGGGGGCTTTTCATAACTATTTAAATATATGTAATCTCCATATTTAATTATTTTGTATAAAAAGGAAAAACATATAGGTATATTAATTATTATATCTTGGTGGGGGTTTTAAAGTCATAGCAGTTAAGTAAATATTCTTAATAGGTTTTGTAATCCCATATTGGGACTTAATATTTTTGTATTTCGAGAAAGGGGAAACTATATCAGAATATTGTAACTACTTTTTTTTACTGTGCAAACTCAAAGTAAACGTTATGGGACCCTATTTACGAGTCACTAATAGTGCTGGCC
>NQII01002293.1:28550-129252 GCA_002778355.1 Clitarchus hookeri
ACGGAGTACTATTTGCATGTGTAGGCTGAAACCGTCACACAATGTCTTAAACTCACTGTTTTGCATATGAATTGCGGGCCTCCCAAATAATATATTAAATACACAATTGTAGTAAAATCAACGAATAATGCTTGCTTTTCACTGGTTTTAGGTTGTAGTATCACAGGTGATATCGAAAAATGGTCAGCAGATATATTTTGAAAGTTTTTCCAGTATAATCGAGAACTCGCATCTAGTTTGGTGATTAATTTTCCTTCTGGGATACCCACGTTGATCTCAGACCTCACAAAACTGATGAATTTTTTGCACAGAAAATTTTACCTGGGCAGAGATTTCTCGAGATACTCCACTTTCTCTGTGCTCGCTAGGGGATAGTCGCTACGAATGCCGGACATGTTTAACAGTGCTAAGGGTTCCAATCAAGCCGCTTATTATTCAAGGCAGATGTACACCTCTCTCGGTTTCCGGGGCTCATCAACAGGGACTAAGACCGTGGAAAATGCCACGTCGCGCATTTGATTAAACAATGAGTTAGTCAAATGCTCTGACAAAATTACAATTACCGTACATCAACAATTTGTCCCTGCCCATTCATAAGGTATCACTATAATTACGAAATTTTTGGATGCATGAGGTGGTCAAAATAAAAATACAATGAATTGTATGTTGATGCAATGGTCCCTGTTCGAGGCTCCAAGACATCTCACGGTTCCCAATCGCCGGCAATTTCTTGATTCCTCCTGACAGACAGTTAAGAAACAGAGTGATGTATTTAAGGAACACGTAGCTGAAATCTCGATGATCGACAGTGAAATTATCTGCGAAGGTAGATTCTTTATGGGCGGAAGATCGCGAAGGAAGATTCTGTAGTTAAAACTCCAGGAAGTCACCAACTGTAATTATTTTATAAAGTTAAATAAAAAACGTCATCTCCAAATCAGCAAACAAGTAGTAGTGCCTTTTACAGGGCTGAGATGGCTGCATTCTACAAATTCAAATTCGGAGAGCCCAAAACACCTGGAAAAGTAGGTAAACATTTCAAGAATAATGCCAGCAGTGCTGTTATTCTAAATATAGGTACTCTAAAGCAACATGAAATACAGACTTTTAAGAGGCTCCTAGTGGCCACGGTGGCTGAGCGGTTAGACTGCTTGCCTCCCACTAAGGCGAACCAGGTTCAATCCCCGGCCGGGTCACTTCCGGATCTTTGCAAGTGGGAATTGTGCCAGACGATGCTGACGATCGTTGAGTTTTCTCAGGGATCTCCCATTTCCCCCGCTCTTGCATTCCAGCGCTGCTCCGTTCACGCCTCATTTCAACCTCGTCGGCTCTCAAGACCTCATTGTTAAGGCTCCCACCTACGCGGCGCTTGAAATGCTTTGCACAGTGTTTGAATACTCGTTTTTCTACGAAACTACTAAATGTGTGACCATTGTGCCGACCTACGAAAATAGCATACACTTCAGACAAGGGTTGTTGAGTGCTTCCAAGACGTCACCCATGTTAAAATAAACTCTTTAAATGCACTCCAGAATGAATAGAAATTGCCTTTTCAATGAGCTTTATCTCAAAATATACTCGCCAGATACATACAAGACTACTCGAGGGCCTTGCACTGAACCTTCTTTCTGGCTTTACACCATAAAATTAATAGGGTCACCGCTGAAAGTTCCATAGGTACACGCAGTGTGACGAGAACACTGCGCGACAGTTGAAAGCCTTGCGCTTAGTGGCGCTGACACACTTGATGTACGTGACAGTGTCGTCCTTATCGCTCCCGTNATAAACTCTTTAAATGCACTCCAGAATGAATAGAAATTGCCTTTTCAATGAGCTTTATCTCAAAATATACTCGCCAGATACATACAAGACTACTCGAGGGCTTTGCACTGAACCTTCTTTCTGACTTTACACCAGCAAATTAATAGGGTCACCGCTGAAAGTTCCATAGGTACACGCAGTGTGACGAGAGCACTGTGCGACAGTTGAAAGCCTTGCGCTTAGTGGCGCTGACACACTTGATGTACGTGACAGTGTCGTCCTTATCGCTCCCGTGCTTCTCGACCTCAAACGCGAAAAAAGGGCTAGGTAGGCGGGAGCCTTAATAGTCGCCCAGATCTCTCTCTCAAGAGGCTCCGAGAATTGTTCTTTGGGGAAGAAGGGCCCCCACGTGAGAAGATTAATTTCAATAACGAAATTTTATAGCAGGAAGATGGATTGCAGTTAGGCACAGTACCAAACAGCAAAAATTACGCCGAAAAGGTTAATTTTGAACTTATGGATGATAATGAAATTGTTGTTTGAAGTTATTTATTTTTGTTACAATTTTCATTATTTCCAAAGAATTATTTCCCACAAATCTTCGTGTGGGGTTTAACGTGCAAATTTTGGTTGAATTTTCCTTTCATTAATGTTTATTGCTCTTTTTAATTCAAGTATTAAATCCTAAAGGCGTTTTTAAATAGTAGGATCAAAATAAGTTTTCATAAGTCACACTATTTCTGTTGTTTGTAATCTATATTTTTTAAAGTGAGACTTGACTGAATGCTTCCAACTATGTCAGAATTACAAAATATATTCCTATTCTATTTTCTAGCTTAATTTTAATTTTTTACATAATTTTTTTCATTTTAGTTATTTCCCCGCCCCCCTTCCAGTAACGCTCTAGAAATGAAGAAATATACAGGCACGTTCCCGACGCAGCAGTTTTCGCAACTGAATCCGTTTATATTACGGTCGCTAAGGCGTTCGCAAAATGGTGTTTCTTAATATTTCGTTTGCAAAACGAACTAAATTAAAATTCACTAACCAAGCATAGATTAGCTTTGAGAGTTAAAATTAATTTCCCCCCTTAAAAAAAAACCAATCAAATATTTGGACGTAGCAAATGGGCAACTCATTAGTAAGCATAATTAAGCTCTCTACGAGGGTTGTAATGAAGAAATACCATCGATATAAATTAGACCAGATATAAAATTAAATAGAAAAATCCTGTTTTTGACGCAAAATTAACAAAGTTCTTATTCAAACTTTATCACTTAGGTACGATATGGAAATATGAATAAGTGCCATTAGTACAGGAATTAGTTTTATTGTTTTGTGCAAATTATCACGTTACCAATTTTTTAAAGGATGTGTTTTAGATACTTCTTGTGGTATTAGGCACTTGGATAGGTGTGTGTAGTGGTTTTGTTATTTTTAATGTGGCTTCTTTCTTGAAATAGCTGTATATTTTACTGAAACTTTATATGACAAACAGGCTACTCTATGTTATACTTATAAATATACGTTTATATATGTATATATAAATGTAATATACTCGTATATACAAATTTGAAATGTAATTATATTCGTATATATTTAATTTTTTATATTCGCACAAATAGGTTATCCAGAAACATCCGAAAAATAAGTTTATAGGTGTGTAATTAAATAAAAATAAGTGATCGTGTTAATTATTAAATAGTATTGCCTTTGAAACTTGGGTTTATTCTTGTAGTTTCATTAGAGCAAGAAAAGTTGAGGTTACGTCATCTTTTTAACTTTTTGTATAAAATAAAATATATAATCTCCTTTTCCGATAGAAAGTTGGGTCTCCAGTGTTCACAAGTAGAGAGAATGAGATAAAAGCCAATCAGTTGCAACAAGGGAACCAAAGGGATGAGTCAATCAGGACAGGGGAGATTTAATATGTGTAAAACGATCTAGTGGTATGGAGTCAGGAGAGAGGTGTATGGAAGATAGCTGAAGATTAAAAGCACATCTGTTTGAGATTAGTTCAGTTACAACAGTCGTCGATATATTCTTGCTAATATGAGTGTTCTCTATATCGTTAATTTTAGGCATTTTTAACGCCATTAAGGCCTCTTAATATTTTGAAACTATCGAAATTTTAGTTAGGGTTACAAATTTAAGGCTTTGTGCCCGTCTTAGAATCATGGTTCCAATCCTTTTATAATAGTTCATTCATGCCAGTTATTCTCAGAACTCTCCCATTAAATGCCAGCAAGGAAATTATGCAAACTTTAATCGTGTAAGCGAATTCCACAGTTTTTAAATACAGTGGAACAGTATCACAAATAACAAAAGACGACAAACTTGGGAGAAGGAAGGAGGGGGCTCTAAACCTAAATGTTGTAAAGAGTAATATAATTTAAAATATTAGAAACCTCACTTTATTATATTTTGATTGATATATCCTCTGAACAGCACATTGAACGATACTTAAAAGGCATTTATACTTCCCACGATAAGGGATTTTATTCAGCAACTAACCTTTAACAAACAAAACTATTTTTTGCAATGGATGATTTTGCATCGGTGACATAGTATGGCAGATGCATTTTTCTGAAATTTCGTACTTACCTGGCAACCTGTAGTACCTCCCAAACAAGAACGAGGAAATTTCGTATTTCTAATTACCGTATATGTAAGTGCACCCGTACATCTTAATAGGAGAGTCAGTTGTAGAGAAGAACGTGATAATTATTTTTAACTATCAGCATAAAATGTGATACTTAAATGTCGAAAATATTTATCTGTTATAGAGTTAATTTTAAACAATTAATGTGTGTATGACTGTTCTAAGTTTGCATTCATTATTTTTTTTACTAGCGAAATTAATGCCCGATATTTATATAAACCCTAGTTGGCGTTGTTCTTCTACAGACATTGAAAGATAAATATTGGACGCATTTATTGCTGGAATGTTACGCAAATTTAATACAGGTTCTCAGGAGTTATTCTGAGTTTCAGTGACGCAGTTCACAGATGCAGATAAATTGAATATTACACTTAATGTTAGGCGTTTGAAGAGATAATAGAACAGGAAGTCTCGCTTCAAAGGTCCAGTTAATTTGTCCAGCGAATCGCGAGTTACCGCCGCGTGTATCTACGCGATGACAAACGTCACGGCAGAATAGTTTGGATAATCGCCGGGCATTCCGCATAAACATCACCGCCGCACGACAATGCGCAGGAACTCTTGGCTCGCGGGGGCCGGGAGGGCCTCCTCCGCAGGAATGGCGAGAGAACGCGATGCTGCGTCCGCAGACGGGGCTGAAGCGGGCGCGTAATCGCCCCTGGAATGCGCGGCGATTGTTATCCATTTTGCGCTCGAGATATTGTCAAAGGCATGCCTGAACGCGGGCCGCGTTAATGCAGTGCGGCGGAGACTGAACTCGGAGCCCCGTTCGCCGGACCGCGACAAAGCTGTAACACGGGGGGCCGCCTGCGTTATCAGCGACCCCGGGCACACAGTGCTGCACTTTGCGCGTGACGTAAGCCTCCCTTGTCTTCGGGTTCGCCGACGCCGCGCTGCGAAAAGACAGCACGGTCGTGCTTCCCCACCGCGCGAGAGAGCTTCTGTGGAAAAAAAGAGATATGCGGGCGACGACGTTTGATAACGAAATGAAACTAGTGCGAATACTCCTTCGTTTATCCTCCATCCCGGTTATTTCCAAACTTTAAATCACGAGGCGAGTTTTGTTCCCCCTTTTAAGTTACCCTTTTCAGTATAGTAGTATTAACTGCCACCTCTTTTGACTGACATATTTCAAATAACTACTCTGGATGTTTGCGGTAGGGATTCGATACAGTTTGAAACATACCTAATGTCGGATAATTGATAATTAAAGACATATTCACATTAAAAACATAGTTAGCTACACTGTCGCACTTGTAGGCACTGAGACAGAATACACAAATACTTTTTATAACGTGCACATTATTTACTTAAATATTTTTCTTATCATATTATTTTGAAATTAATGTTTTAATGTATAAAAATTTCGGATTACTTAATTTAATTTAATAGTTATTTTTTAAATATTTTAAATAGTTTTTAACAAACGNACTTGATGTACGTGACAGTGTCGTCCTTATCGCTCCCGTGCTTCTCGACCTCAAACGCGAAAAAAGGGCTAGGTATTCGGGAGCCTTAATAGTCGCCCAGATCTCTCTCTCTCAAGAGGCTCCGGGAATTGTTCTTTGGGGAAGAAGGGCCCCCACGCGAGAAGATTAATTTCTATAACGAAATTTTATAGCAGGAAGATGGATTGCAGTTAGGCACAGTACCAAACAGCAAACATTACTCCGAAAAGGTTAATTTTGATCTTATGGATGATAATGAAATTGTTGTTTGAAGCTATTTATTTTTGTTACAATTTTCATTATTTCCAAAGAATTATTTCCCACAAATCTTCGTGTGGGGTTTAACGTGCAAATTTTGGTTGAATTTTCCTTTCGTTAATGTTTATTGCTCTTTTTATTTCAAATATTAAATCCTTAAGGCGTTTTTAAATAGTAGGATCAAAATAAGTTTTCATAAGTCACACTATTTCTGTTGTTTGTAATCTATATTTTTTAAAGTGAGACTTGACTGAATGCTTCCAACTATATCAGAATTACAAAATATATTCCTATTCTATTTTCTAGCTTAATTTTAATTTTTTTGAATAATTTTTTTCATTGTAGTTATCTGCCCCCCCCCCCTTTTCCCGTAACACTCTAGAAAGAAAGAAATATACAGGCACGTTCCCGACGCAGCAGTTTTCGCAACTGAATCCGGTTATATTACGGTCGCTAAGGCGTTCGCAAAATGGTGTTTCTTAATATTTCGTTTGCAAAACGAACTAAATTAAAATTTACTAACCAAGCATAGACTAGCTTTGAGAGTTAAAATTAAATTTCCCCTCTTAAAAAAAAAAAAAAACCAATCAAATATTTGGACGTAGCAAATGAGCAACTCATTAGTAACCATAATTAAGCTCTCGACGAGGGTTGTAATGAAGAAATACCATCGATATAAATTAGACCGGATATAAAATTAAATAGAAAAATCCTGTTTTTGACGCCAAATTAACAAAGTTCTTATTCAAACTTTATCACTTAGGTACGATATGGAAATATGAATAAGTACCATTAGTACAGGAATTAGTTTTATTGTTTTGTGCAAATTATCACGTTACCAATTTTTTTAAGGANTGTGCAAATTATCACGTTACCAATTTTTTTAAGGATGTGTTTTACATACTTCTTGTGGTATTAGGCACTTGGATAGGTGTGTGTAGTGGTTTTGTTATTTTTAATGTGGTTTCTCTCTTGAAATAGCTGTATATTTTACTGAAACTTTATATGACAAACAGGCTACTCTATGTTATACTTATAAATATGCGTTTATATATGTATATATCAATGTAATATATTCGTATATACAAATTTGAAATGTAATTATATTCGTATATATTTAATTTTTTATATTCGCACAAATAGGTTATCCAGAAACATCCGAAAAATAAGTTTATAGGTGTGTAATTAAATAAAAATAAGTGATCGTGTTAATTATTAAATAGTATTGCCTTTGAAACTTGGGTTTATTCTTGTAGTTTCATTAGAGCAAGAAAAGTTGAGGTTACGTCATCTTTTTAACTTTTTGTATAAAATAAAATATATAATCTCCTTTTCCGATAGAAAGTTGGGTCTCCAGTGTTCACAAGTAGAGAGAATGAGATAAAAGCCAATCAGTTGCAACAAGGGAACCAAAGGGATGAGTCAATCAGGACAGGGGAGATTTAATATGTGTAAAACGATCTAGTGGTATGGAGTCAGGAGAGAGGTGTATGGAAGATAGCTGAAGATTAAAAGCACATCTGTTTGAGATTAGTTCAGTTACAACAGTCGTAGATATATTCTTGCTAATATGAGTGTTCTCTATATCGTTAATTTTAGGCATTTTTAACGCCATTAAGGCCTCTAAATATTTTAAAAGCATCGAAATTTTAATTAGGGTTACAAATTTAAGGCTTTGTGCCCGTCTTAGAATCATGGTTCCAATCCTTTTATAATAGTTCATTCATGCCAGTTATTCTCAGAACTCTCCCATTAAATGCCAGCAAGGAAATTATGCAAACTTTAATCGTGTAAGCGAATTCCACAGTTTTTAAATACAGTGGAACAGTATCACAAATAACAAAAGACGACAAACTTGGGAGAAGGAAGGAGGCCCCCTCCTAAATGTTGTAAAGAGTAATATAATTTAAAATATTAGAAACCTCACTTTATTACATTTTGATTGATATATCCTCTGAACAGCACATTGAACGATACTTAAAAGGCATTTATACTTCCCACGATAAGGGATTTTATTCAGAAACTAACCTTTAACAAACAAAACTATTTTTTGCAATGGATGATTTTGCAACGGTGACATAGTATGGCAGATGCATTTTTCTGATATTTTGTACTTACCTGGCAACCTGTAGTACCTCCCAAACAAGAACGAGGAAATTTCGTATTTCTAATTACCGTATATGTAAGTGCACCCGTACATCTTAATAGGAGAGTCAGTTGTAGAGAAGAACGTGATAATTATTTTTAACTATCAGCATAAAATGTGATACTTAAATGTCGAAAATATTTATCTTTTATAGAGTTAATTTTAAACAATTAATGTGTGTATGACTGTTCTAAGTTTGCATTAATTATTTTTTTTACTAGCGAAATTAATGCCTGATATTTGTATAAACCCTAGTTGGCGTTGTTAATCTACAGACATTGAAAGATAAATATTGGACGAATTTATTGCTGAAATGTTACGCAAATTTAATACAGGTTCTCAGGAGTTATTCTGAGTTTCAGTGACGCAGTTCACAGATGCAAATAAATGGNGATAATTATTTTTAACTATCAGCATAAAATGTGATACTTAAATGTCGAAAATATTTATCTTTTATAGAGTTAATTTTAAACAATTAATGTGTGTATGACTGTTCTAAGTTTGCATTAATTATTTTTTTTACTAGCGAAATTAATGCCCGATATTTATATAAACCCTAGTTGGCGTTGTTAATCTACAGACATTGAAAGATAAATATTGGACGCATTTATTGCTGGAATGTTACGCAAATTTAATACAGGTTCTCAGGAGTTATTCTGAGTTTCAGTGACGCAGTTCACAGATGCAGATAAATTGAATATTACACTTAATGTTAGGCGTTTGAAGAGATAATAGAACAGGAAGTCTCGCTTCAAAGGTCCAGTTAATTTGTCCAGCGAATCGCGAGTTACCGCCGCGTGTATCTACGCGATGACAAACGTCACGGCAGAATAGTTTGGATAATCGCCGGGCATTCCGCATAAACATCACCGCCGCACGACAATGCGCAGGAACTCTTGGCTCGCAGGGGCCGGGAGGGCCTCCTCCGCAGGAATGGCGAGAGAACGCGATGCTGGGTCCGCAGACGGGGCTGAAGCGGGCCTGGAATGCGCGGCGATTGTTATCCATTTTGCGCTCGAGATATTGTCAAAGGCATGCCTGAACGCGGGCCGCGTTAATGCAGTGCGGCGGAGACTGAACTCGGAGCCACGTTCGCCGGACCGCGACAAAGCTGTAACACGGGGGGCTGCCTGCGTTATCAGCGACCCCGGTCACACAGTGCTGCACCTTGCGCGTGACGTAAGCCTCCCTTGTCTTCGGGTTCGCCGACGCCGCGCTGCGAGCACGGTCGTGCTTCCCCACCGCGCGAGAGAGCTTCTGTGGAAAAAATGAGATATGCGGGCGACGACGTTTGATAACGAAATTAAACTAGTGCGAATACTCCTTCGTTTATCCTCCATCCCGGTTATTTCCAAACTTTAAATCACGAGGCGAGTTTTGTTCCCCCTTTTAAGTTACCCTTTTCAGTATAGTAGTATTAACTGCTACCTCTTTTGACTGACATATTTCAAATAACTACTCTGGATGTTTGCGGTAGGGATTCGATAAAGTTTGAAACTTACCTAATGTCGGAGAATTGATAATTAAAGACATATTAACATTAAAAACATAGTTAGCTACACTGTCGCACTTATAGGCACTGAGACAGAATACACAAATACTTTTTATAACGTGCACATTATTTACTTAATTATTTTTATTATTATATTATTTTGAAATTAATGTTTTAATATATAAAAATTGTGGATTACTTAATTTAATTTAATAGTTATTTTTTAAATATTTTAAATAGTTTTTAACAAACGGCTACTGTGAGAATGAGTTTTAATGACAAAATATTTCCATATATAATCAATCGTTCGTGATAAATTTAAAAACGTTTTTTGCTTCACTAACACCATTATGATAGACTTGAAGTGAGTGTGCTTGAGATTATGACACACAGTTGTAGTATTCTTTACGAAATACAGTTTTATCTACGGCAAATGACACTTAGGCATTGAGAAATAAACATATAGTTGGAAACTAACCAAAGTAAATGCATGTATTGCTGCATGGCTCAAAGTTTCATTATCTAGCTATGGCTNTTAGGCATTGGGAAATAAACATATAGTTGGAAACTAACCAAAGTAAATGCATGTATTGCTGCATGGCTCAAAGTTTTTTATCTACCTATGGATNGTAAATGCATGTATTGCTGCATGGCTCAAAGTTTCATTATCTAGCTATGGCTACAAGTACGTGATAACAATATTATGCTATGCTAAATTTATAGTGTAACACAACTATGCAATGTACTGTAACAACGTTTACAATATTTTACCAGCATGATAAGTAGGATCATACCGATTTTTACTATGTCCAATTATATTTCAATGCAGTATTACTTTGAACTCCGGGTAGAAATGGCGTGGAGTGACTCTTTTTGATAACGATATTGAACAAATGTTTCAATTCACAACCTAGAAGACGGTTACTAAGGAAGCATGTCCCCCCTGAAATGCTGTATTTGAAATGATTTTGTTTAAAAATAATACAGTTTAATATAATTAAATAGCACATTCATGACTGGCATTTTCTTTACTTAAATTCTGAGCTCTGTGGAACTTCTTTGTTATGAAACGCATTTCTTTAAGGAAATAAGAAGTTAAATGTCATTGCTTAGCCAAATTTCGAAACCCTGTTATTTTGCATTTTGATTAACGCGCTTTAATCAGCCAAAAATAACAACAACACGTCTCTGGAAAACAATTCTCGAGGAAATATGTGCAACGTGTGTGGTTGTGCAGTTTTTGGACTGCTAGCGGTGTAACCTGTCGATCACGTCGGTCAGCGGTTCATTATCTTAACAAACGGGGATGATATTATCTTCCAATTTTTATAAGAGACACATTTCAATTCAAGGAATCAATATTCCGGTCATTACTTTGTAACAACAATGGAAAATAGTTTCTAATTACTTTTAAATAGAGACCCACAAAACTAAGATTATAGAGTGAGCTTAGATCTCATTTTAACCATGGTAGATTGTAACTCATAGTGTCATGCCCTTTTCCAATTTCCAGTTACCTCACAGCGGTTTTGCCTGGAGTTCAGAGACATTTTAAAAGCATATTAAAATTCAGTTTTACTTCCTTTCTGTAGACAATTAAATCTGCTACGATTATAGGAGTCCATTATGGAAACCCCCTTTCCTTCTATTTTCTTGAGGTTACGGTGGTGTAGTGGCTACACTGCTCTGCTCCCACCAAGACGAACCGGGCTCAATCCCCGGCCGGTTCTCTCCGGATTTTCGTAAGTGGGAATTGTGTCGGACGATGCCATTGGTCGGTGGGTTTTCTCGGAGATATCCCGTTAACCCCACCTCTTCATTCCGGCGCTGCTCCATACTCGCCTCATTTCGGCCTCATCGGCTCTCAAGACCTCGCTCTTAAGAGCCGCCCAAATCTCTTCACTCACTTTACTTTTCTTGTTGGACCAGTTTGCAAACGCACTTCCTCTCTCCAGAAACCTCCATATACAAACCAGAGAATCCCGTAAATATCCAACCATGTTTCCAAAATAACTCAAAGAATTCTTCTTATAGTTTTAATATATACCTACTAAAATAATAATCTTTATTATTTATTTCGTATACTTACATCTTGAACTTTGTGACATATCGCCCTGCAACCTGTTCACTGACCCTTAATGATTTATTTTATTATGTTTTCCTCACGACTTCAGTTTCAACAAATATGTCGAAATTTTTCCCACAACCGAGAAAAAAAATATAGCTTCCCGAAACATCTACAGTGTCGGTCATTTACGAAGGTATAACAGCTAAAAGTCAATAGGTAACACATTTTTGCAAGCAGCTACGCAGACAAAGACAGCAACAACAGTCAAGCAATACCAACTTTAGAAAATATACAAAAAGCGAGGCCTGGCTATAGCGGCCAATCAAACTGAATACTACATATGTACTCTTTTTATATAGCCTAAAAAAAAAAAACTGTTCGGGTCGATTCCCATTCAAAATATCAAAGCTCATGCATACATATGCAACAGAAAAATCTCTGGTTTCAGATAACGAGATGACAAACCCGATTTTACTTTCATGAGACTGCAGTAACATGTCTCGCTTCGTCGTGCTTACCGCGGTGAGAACGTTTATTTGTCTAATATTTGGCTTCCAAACGTGAGATACGTGCATCGCATAAAAAGATCAAAGGTAGTGCATCGTAACTCCATTGAATATATAACATTATCAATATCACACCATGGTTTCCGGGTAACCTAGTGATGTGAGGAGGGGGGAGGGGGGATCATGAACTGTTATACGATTACCTCATCAAAGCGCTTATAGCAAGAGGTAAAATGTAGTCAGCAGCTATTGAAAAACTAATTTGGTAATCAGTACGAGCCAAAGCGCGATAGCAGCAAAGTGAAAAAATCGCACAAACGTTGGGTGAAAATAGAAGATCCGGGGTGATGACGTGAAGTTACAACATAACAGTACTTCAACTCCACCCAGGATATAGTTTTGATCCAACTAAGGAGAGGTACAGCAGATCCTAGTTGGCATGGTCGCGAAGTGCAATCAGGACCCGCAATTCAGAGCTAACATGCAGTTGTTGGATAAAAAATATGTCCAGTCAAAAAAAATTAAATTTCTACTAAACTTAACTGTTATGCAAATTTTTAACCTATAAATAGTCTGGAAATAATATCACATTTCAGTGTCCGAATATGGTAATTTTGTACTATACAAATTTGGGAAATTTCGTACGCATAGTTCTATGACTCTTTCCTGAGCAACTTTAGAAATGATACCACGGAAGTATGGGGAAAAAAAGATACCGTTCGCGCTTGCTACCTATGCGTACACACTCCTGTGGTCAATTTGCAAATAATTTTCTTAGAGAGTACGAATACTGTCGTCGGTGTCTCGTACTCAGGAACCCAGAGTGAGTTGGGTTGCGTCTCAAACTGTTTTTATGTAAGAGAATGCGAAACCATTCACCTTCCTTACCTCAACTTAAAAGATTACGCTTCATCTTCTGGAGCCCTTCACCCCCCCCCCCCCCNNNNTGAGATACACTTTTGTTGCCCGGTAAACTTCAACTCACTCGCCCAACGTGCAAGTATTGAAGAAGTTACTCTTAATTCCCACTGCGATGCGTGTGAACTCTGTACCCAGTCATCTAACAGAAAAATTGGAGCGTCAGAATTTTTTGTGCTTGTATTATATCTCAGTTTCTGGATTTAAAAAAAAAATTTTCCTTTTTTAAGCGGACGCAATCTCAATTTCTTTTGTATTTGTATACGTGTCAGATCCTGTTATACTAAGCACATTTTCCTATTTGGATGCATATCTTCGCTACGTTAATTAAAATTATAATTACTTGTTTTTGTGTTATTTAATCGTTTTTGATTAACTTCATTATTACAAGGCCATCATAAGAACTACACTAAAAGAAAGGTTTGTTCTAGCCTACTAATTTTTGTAAAACTTATTAGAACCCAACATTTCTTAAATAAGTTTGCCCTTATGGCTAAATAAGTATTCAATGACCTCACTGTTTGGTATAACTAATGCAGGGGTAAAACTATTTTATTTTTAAGTAATTGTGATGGAAGGGAATTAAGAGGGTTTCGTGTTAATGAAAATTCCCAGATGAATGCTAACTTGTATTATTTATGTTCCTACGTGTTTTATAAATATGATATTTGTGATTTCCGCTCATATCTCACGAAAACTCGATAAAAATAGCTGCAGTGGAAAAATTATTAACATTTTAACAGAGATTTATGAGTATTTTATAGCTCTAAATTATTTTTGTGAGATATTAAATTTCTGTTTTATTATCTTATTTATCATAAACGCTGTGTTCTGACTATTTCGAATAGTAATTATGACGTAACAAAAATATAAATAAACTTGTTTAATATTTAAGTGATAAGAACATTATATAAGGAAGACATATTTTTTTCTGAAGTTATGGGATCAACTCATTATTATATTTTGCAACTAGATTAAAATATAACTCTATTAAAGATTTTTTGCAACTCTTTAAGTTGATTTTTTTTTTCTTCTGGGAATTCATTCCAGTTTATATGAGATTATAAACGTTATTGTTCGATTCCTTGTAGCAAGAACAATTTTAGTGTAGTATATTACTAAAGTAGTGATTATTTAAAATTGTGTTTTATAATTCGTTCTTATATGTGATTGTTTTAATACCCGTATACTGCAGGTCATATGTTATAAAAATATCATAGTTATTACTATTGCATTTGGCACTATATATTCATAGAAAACGACTCCTTAGTTCGTAGGCAGCACCAACTATTTAAGTGAATAAAAAATATCACAATTTCTAAATTCGCAAGAATGGACTAAAAGTTTTTATCACACAAAAGGCATTGGTGGNGTGAATAAAAAATATCACAATTTCTAAATTCGCAAGAATGGACTAAAAGTTTTTATCACACAAAAGGCATTGGTGGATTGAATCTGAAACAGAGGCAGGCTACCCCTCGGTCTTTCCTCCGAATTCCCTGAGGAATACCCCCATTCTCACGCACATATGTTATCCAATAATACAAATCGCTAAATCATGCACACATGATTANCCCTGAGGAATACCCCCATTCTCACGCACATATGTTATCCAATAATACAAATCGCTAAATCATGCACACATGATTATCTTGACGTAGGAGTTGTATAAAAGAAAATTACTGTAGCCCACAGAAAACTCTAATGACACGGAGCAAAGTGAATTCTGATACGCTTGCGCAAGACTTAAAAAACAAACAAGTTATCAAAAAAACACTGAGTGTATTAATGTTGATACGCTTGTGCTGAAACTATTAACAAACAATATGTTATAAATATTTAATAAAGTAAACATCAACTGAAAAATTAGCAGAGAAAAGCTTCTAAATCCATAACCTTGGATAATANATAAATATTTAATAAAGTAAACATCAACTGAAAAATTAGCAGAGAAAAGCTTCTAAATCCATAACCTTGGATAATATAACATCCTGTAGGAAGGCTCATATGTTGGCGGGTGGCGTGTGTAATATTAGGATGCCGCAACGCGTAATGGTTTGAAGCTGTTTTAATTTTTAGAAACATAAATTTTTGTTTTATAAATGTATATAATCTTTTGTATATCAGAATTAATACATTGAATGGTTTTTTAATATTTAGANAAATTTTTGTTTTATAAATGTATATAATCTTTTGTATATCAGAATTAATACATTGAATGGTTTTTTAATATTTAGATTGTCATTTAATTTTAGAGCAAGCATATCGGAATGCACTTTGCTCCGTGTCATTAGAGAAGACACATCACATAATGCTTCGAAGGTAACACCGTGTTTCTAGGTATTATCATAGGAAGGCGTATCGTAATATTTTGACTGTTAATGTTTGGTGTATATAAAGAAGATGATTCATGGTGTGTTCAAGTGTTGAGTGTAGAAGAGAGTTATTTATTCTTAATTTTTTATATAGCTTTGCAGGCAGAGTTATGTGTTTGACTGGTGACCAAAGCATGCTGCCTTCGAAGAATTATGTGATGTGCGTTCTCTAATGACACGGATCAAAGTGAATTCTCAAATTTGGGATTTCTGATCAAATATGGCTTTATCGGAATTTGTTTGGGGCCACTGGTAATATGCTTGTACTCGGACATGTTTAAATGTAGTTTAATACATAATGTAAAATAAAAATGGTTTGTTGTATATTTGTTTATTTATTTGGTGTAATTGCAGATGTGATCTAATTAATGGTTTGAAGCTATTTGAATTTTTATGAACCAGATAAAGCATATTTAATTCTGCTTACAAGAAACCAAATTATATTAATAGCGAACGGTTAGAGAGCTTCCTTAGGAAATACATCCAAGGTAATACACATTATATACACACATACAACATACACATATACAAATTTTTTGTACGGGGGGAATTGAGGGAAAATTGATATTCCTACTTTCAGGTGATTCTCATGCACCGGCATGGTAAAGGTTGAGACAAAGACAGATAATGATGATGTAATATCTATTTTTAGAATCTTAGCTTCACTGCATTCGAGGCTCACATAAGTAACCTTTGATAAAACATTAATTTGTAATTTAAGTGATATATTTGATACATATGTATTGTCATTAAGTTGTAACATTAATTTGTAATTTAAGTAATATATTTGGTATATATGTATTATGTCATTAAGTTGTAACATAATGTCGTTTGAATTTTGTAAATTGGTCCGTTATATCAATAGTTACGAATTTTTTTAATTTCGAAGTGGAAAGTAAGTGTACAAAACGCAGCGGTGCGGCGTCCTAATATTACAAGGTTGAGGACTTAGAAGTGTTTCTCTACTAACATTTCTGTACATGTGTGCCTTATTANCGGCGTCCTAATATTACAAGGTTGAGGACTTAGAAGTGTTTCTCTACTAACATTTCTGTACATGTGTGCCTTATTAAATGTATATAATCTTTAGTTTATTAATAGTTTTAGCACAAGCGAATCAGAATTAATACAATTAATGGTTTTTTTTTTGTCTGAAACATTTTGCATTTTGCGACTTACGAAAGAAACCAAATTCCAAAAGTCCCCTGCTGGCTTTAGCAGTTATACCTTGAAGACCAAAGCGAAACAAAAATGAAAGAAGAACATAACTCCCTTCTACACTCAACACTTTAACACACCATGAATCATCTTCTTTATCAACATCAACATTAGGAGTCAAAATATTACGATAGACCTTCTTATGATAAGAAACAAAGTGTTCGCTTCGAAGTATTATAAGATGTGTATTTTATAATGACACGGAGCAAAGTGAATTCTGATACGCTTGTGCTAAACTTATATAACAAACAACATATTAAAAAACCATCCAATGTGTTAATTCTGAGACGTTTACGCTGAAACTATCAACTAACAAAAGATTATATACATTTATTAAGGCAAATATCTGCAAAAAAGTTAGTAGAGAAATAATTCAAGTCCATTATCTTGAAAAATATAACATCCGGTAGGAAGGCCCATATGTTGGCGGCAGCGTCTGCAATAGTGGATGCCGCACCACTGCGTCCATTATACATTAAGTTAATGTCACCCACCTCGAAAATTAAAAAAATTCATAAATATTGAAATAATGGACCGATTTACAAAATTCACAAATATTATGTTACAAATTTATACCTGAATACATTAATAAAAACGTCATTGCTTAAATCACAAATTAATGTTACATCAAAAATACCTATATAAGTCTCGATACCTGTGAATTTTTTATTCTTTGCATCATCATCATCATCATCTGTGTTTGTCTCAACCTGTTCCATGCTTGTGCAGGTATGAGAGGGGCAGTATGAGTTTTCTCCTCCCCCCCTTTTCCCCGCTGTACAAAATATTTAGTGTATGTGTATGTAAATGTATATGTTTATGTATAAATGTATGTGTTTGGATATGCGTGTATTATGTTGGATGTATTTCCTAAGGAAGCTTTCTAACTGTTCGCTATTAATATCATAAGGTTTCTTACAGGCAGAATTACATATGTTTTGTCTGGTTTATAAAAATTAAAACAGCTTCAAACTATTTCTTATATCACATATTTAATTATAACAAATAAATGAACAAATAAACCATACACATTTTTATTTTACGTTATGAATTAAACATCAATTAAAAATTCCCAAGTAAGTTATGAACTTAGAAGTTCTTCTTTACTATCTTTTTCGTTTATGTTTACTTTATTAAATGTATATAATATTTTGTTTGTTAATNCGTGTATTATGTTGGATGTATTTCCTAAGGAAGCTTTCTAACTGTTCGCTATTAATATCATAAGGTTTCTTACAGTCAGAATTACATATGTTTTGTCTGGTTTATAAAAATTAAAACAGCTTCAAACTATTTCTTATACCACATATTTAATTATAACAAATAAATGAACAAATAAACCATACACATTTTTATTTTACGTTATGAATTAAACATCAATTAAAAATTCCCAAGTAAGTTATGGACTTAGAAGTTCTTCTTTACTATCTTTTTCGTTTATGTTTACTTTATTAAATGTATATAATATTTTGTTTGTTAATNACTTAGAAGTTCTTCTTTACTATCTTTTTCGTTTATGTTTACTTTATTAAATGTATATAATATTTTGTTTGTTAATTGTTTTAGCGAAAACGTATCAGAATTAAACCATTGAATGATTTTTTAATATGATGTTTGTTATACAAGTTCAGCGCAAGCAAATAAGAAATCACATTTAGAATGTCATTAGAGAAAATACATCACATAATGTCATATTATTTACTAGTACAGCAAGTAAAACGTACCAAGCGGATTATGATAATAAAGCGGTTTCTATAAAGGGGTAGGGGGGATGAGTGCTCGTGGCACCACTTCCAAGCTGGTCAGCTGTTTTCTCTTGTGTAACTAGATGTGCGCGTTTNAGGGGGGATGAGTGCTCGTGGCACCACTTCCAAGCTGGTCAGCTGTTTTCTCTTGTGTAACTAGATGTGCGCGTTTACGCCACTCTAGCTTGGCTTTGCATTTTCGCCCGCTTTCCTACGTATTTACTTTGCACCTTCCGGGTGCTTCGGCGATATGCCAGCTCTTACTCGGCACAACCTTGACACATGTAACTGAGTCTCCGTCTTCTGGGTTGACCTGTCCTGGCTGTCCTTGTGTTCCGGAATGCGTGTCAACTTGTTGGCGCTCTTGGGAGGATAATATGGCGGGAAGGGGATTGTGCCAGCGACGTTCTCTACTTACTGAATGTGCCACGCGTCAATATGATTCACTCCCACCGCAGCATTCTCAGTACGGCATACTTTTTCACAGTACTTGTGCTTCAAACAGCGACATACGAGTATATATAAATGTTCCTTTTAATATACTAGTAACGACGAATACAAAAGGAATGTGTGTGTAATGTATGATTGCAGTACCTCCACTATACTGGTAAGTGAGTTTTAGATATGGGTTTGACATCTCACCCCCACCGCCTCCACCAACAGATAAAGAATACCCACAGGGTGAGAATTAATATATATATTGTCAAAATATGTACAGTTTCAAAAATGTAAATAAAAAAAAACATCCTTTTTTTTCTCTCTCTGTCTAGATGCTGTGTAGTAGCAATGTGAACAGTTGCCAAAGTATCACCNAAAAAAACATCCTTTTTTTTCTCTCTCTGTCTAGATGCTGTGTAGTAGCAATGTGAACAGTTGCCAAAGTATCACCTTCCTCTCCGCTACCGAAACATTTTTCACGTCAGGCAGGTTGGATGCTGGCGATGATGACCTGCCGCAGTGCTGACAGGTATTGGAGGCACGCTGCTTCTTACGTCTGCGGGCAGCTGTACGTTTAGGCGCCTCTGGAGTCTTGTTGGATGTAGACACAGTCCTCGCAGCTCTCTTGCATCTGGAGATGGTGGTGGCCGGCAGCTGGGTGTCATCGTGCTCGTCGGTGATGTCGATGATAGTGGTGACAGCAGCGGCAGCAGAAGGAGCAGCATTATCGGGAAGAGGAGACTCGAGTGGCTTGTGGTCGGGGAGGTTTACACATATTGCATCATGTAACATAGCGTGCGTTACAACCTCGTCCACCACACATGGTAGGGGAGTGTTTGTTCTCATATTATGAACAACACACATCCCCAGCACACTACAATCGATCATCTGCTGGCAGTGTTCGTATGCTGTAGAATTGTGGGCTACCAGCCATTGCGCAACACCACCACAGTCTTCACTGTAGGTTCGCAGCTCTGCCATGTCACCAACGTCATAGGTAACGCTTATGTTGCCTAGTGTTGCACTGCTGTAGGTAGCCTCTGGATGGAATGGCACATNAGGGGGGATGAGTGCTCGTGGCACCACTTCCAAGCTGGTCAGCTGTTTTCTCTTGTGTAACTAGATGTGCGCGTTGACGCCACTCTAGCTTGGCTTTGCATTTTCGCCCGCTTTCCTACGTATTTACGTAGCACCTTCCGGGTGCTTCGGCGATATGCCAGCTCTTACTCGGCACAACCTTGACACATGTAACTGAGTCTCCGTCTTCTGGGTTGACCTGTCCTGGCTGTCCTTGTGTTCCGGAATGCGTGTCAACTTGTTGGCGCTCTTGGGAGGATAATATGGCGGGAAGGGGATTGTGCCAGCGACGTTCTCTACTTACTGAATGTGCCACGCGTCAATATGATTCACTCCCACTTCAGCATTCTCAGTACGGCATACTTTTTCACAGTACTTGTGCTTCAAACAGCGACATACGAGTATATATAAATATATATAAGTGTTCCTTTTAATATACTAGTAACGACGAATACAAAAGGAATGTGTGTGTAATGTATGATTGCAGTACCTCCACTATACTGGTAAGTGAGTTTTAGGTATGGGTTTGGCATCTCACCCCCACCGCCTCCACCAACAGATAAAGAATACACACAGGGTGAGAATTAATATATATATTGTCAAAATATGTACAGTTTCAAAAATGTAAATTTAAAAAAACATCCTTTTTTTTCTCTCTCTGTCTAGATGCTGTGTAGAAGCAATGTGAACAGTTGCCAAAGTATCACCTTCCTCTCCGCTACCGAAACATTTTTCACGTCAGGCAGGTTGGATGCTGGCGATGATGACCTGCCGCAGTGCTGACAGGTATTGGAGGCACGCTGCTTCTTACGTCTGCGGGCAGCTGTACGTTTAGGCGCCTCTGGAGTCTTGTTGGATGTAGACACAGTCCGCGCAGCTCTCTTGCATCTGGAGATGGTGGTGGCCGGCAGCTGGGTGTCATCGTGCTCGTCGGTGATGTCGATGATAGTGGTGACAGCAGCGGCAGCAGAAGGAGCAGCATTATCGGGAAGAGGAGACTCGAGTGGCTTGTGGTCGGGGAGGTTTACACATATTGCATCATGTAACATAGCGTGCGTTACAACCTCGTCCACCACACATGGTAGGGGAGTGTTTGTTCTCATATTATGAACAACACACATCCCCAGCACACTACAATCGATCATCTGCTGGCAGTGTTCGTATGCTGTAGAATTGTGGGCTACCAGCCATTGCGCAACACCACCACAGTCTTCACTGTAGGTTCGCAGCTCTGCCATGTCACCAACGTCATAGGTAACGCTTATGTTGCCTAGTGTTGCACTGCTGTAGGTAGCCTCTGGATGGAATGGCACATTCATCATTGCTAGCTCACTGAGGTCAACTTGCTGGATACACATGGTTTAAATAGTTTTCTCTGCTTCATATATGACACCACCACCACTAGTTCAGAGCTTCGGTGAATAGCAATAGAATGCGTGCAACAAGGTCATAAATAACCTGCTAACACTAGCACTTGCTGTGACATGAATTCTATCTCGACCACCATGCTATCTGGAGTTTCAGCGTTCATTATGTAGGATTTTTTTCTCACTTATATACCCCACATACCTTGGTTGGGGGCACCTGTGTTTATGTTGAATGTATAGTTTTTTAAAAAAATTTCTTCAATTATATACACAACATACCTTGGCAGAGCATGGTAGAACCCATTTGCTGCCACAGTCTTCCAGAATGTTTGTATGTATGTGACCTGTACACTCTTTGGTCCATCAGTAGGTTGAGCCAGTATCTACATCACGCAGGGTAAAGTCCACTTTCCTGTTCCCGTGATGCAGTTCGGTAATATCATCAAATTCAACACGTAATGTGAGAATANCAGGGTAAAGTCCACTTTCCTGTTCCCGTGATGCAGTTCGGTAATATCATCAAATTCAACACGTAATGTGAGAATATGTCCATTTGCAGGTAACTGGCTGTTCGATCGGAGATCGGCGGTGGCACACCAATTGTACTTGTAGCAGGGTAGAATCACACAGTGGAAATTATCCCAAGTGTCGTGATATCCCCACATATGATTTTTACCGACACATACCTGCACTTGCTTGTGTCCAAGCTCTGGTTTAAACACTACTCTCCTATACCCGATAAAGTATCTCACATACAAGTCCACATTTTCTGGCAGAAACAGTATACAGTCATGTGTGTCAAAGATACTGCACATGGCGGCGNTCTCACATACAAGTCCACATTTTCTGGCAGAAACAGTATACAGTCATGTGTGTCAAAGATACTGCACATGGCGGCGGTGGCGACGTTAGTTGTCTACTGAATGATGCACTGCTGTCGACAGCGGGCTGGATGTAATACTTGCCTCTTCTTATATTGTTGCCAAGTAAACTTCACATGTTTACGGTGAACACATTGTNTCTCACATACAAGTCCACATTTTCTGGCAGAAACAGTATACAGTCATGTGTGTCAAAGATACTGCACATGGCGGCAGTGGCGACGTTAGTTGTCTACTGAATGATGCACTGCTGTCGACTGNTACTGCACATGGCGGCAGTGGCGACGTTAGTTGTCTACTGAATGATGCACTGCTGTCGACTGCGGGCTGGATGTAATACTTGCCTCTTCTTATATTGTTGCCAAGTAAACTTCACATGTTTACGGTGAACAAATTGTCTTCCACGTAATAGTTCCTCGCTTCATGCAGGTTGTATGTCGGTCAACTGTACAGGACTCGGTCCAGCAGTTAATTACATCACCGCTGTTGGCTCGACATAGTTCATATACAATTGTGCGAGGAAACCATACCTGAAGTATATTCTCTTCCCTTGCACGTGCTAACATAGCACTGATGGTGCAAGGCAGCTTCATGTCCGGCCTCAGGTAATATACAGCACATAAAACCACACTGCATGGTATTGGGTATAGAAGAAGACAGTCCTGTTCGCTTTGACACATCCAGTGTTCAAGTCCGTTGCAACTTTCCACTTGTGCAGGTTGGCTGGGAGGTTTGAAGTGAATATGTCAGTAGCCAGTCGTCACATCACCGTCGTACTTGGCTATGTCCAGCGGGTTGAATNGTTGGCTGGGAGGTTTGAAGTGAATATGTCAGTAGCCAGTCGTCACATCACCGTCGTACTTGGCTATGTCCAGCGGATTGAATGTTGTGTACATGTTTGAAGTGATACTGCGGTAGGAGAGAGAGAGAGAGAGAGAGAGAGAGAGCCTTTCTTCCACATTATGAAAACTCGAGGACGTTCATCATCTTACCGTTGTCAATAGACCTGACGCCGACATAGATTATCTGAATTGTAGTGGCGTTAAGCTTGATCATGTCATCGTCAGTGTTAAGATGAATGTATCACAGAGGCAGTCGGATTCGAAACTCTGCATCTAGCACACACATTATGCACTTGCCATAAGTTGGTTCTGCCCTCCGGAAATCTGATGCCATGTACAGCTTCCCGACCACGAGGTCCCACAGTGCCCTATACTGAGTGTTATGGTTCAGCTTCCCAATAAGTTCAACGATGTGAATGAGCTTGTACCACGCCTGCAGCTGTTCATCGCATCTCAACAGGCGGGCAATTATTAAAACATGAATGAGATCGTTAATATTGTGGAAGAATTACGTGAAGGTGGACACATATACTGATGTCACGTGCACAGATCGGCGCTGAGCTCCACCGGTCTGCACGGCGCAATTACGTCAGGCAAAGAGTACTCGTCTTTGGACTTCGTGATTTGTATCAAGCTGACCTGGTTGAAGGGATTCCGTGTGACTATGTCAATAAGGGCTATGGATACATGCTGACTGTAATAAATTGTTTCAGTAAATATGCTTGGGCTGTCCCCGTTAGCTGGAAATGTGGGGCTGATGTTGGTAGCGCTATGAAAACAGTTTTACAAAATAAAGGACCGCCTAAAAATATGCAGACTGGTCTTGGCAGAAAATTCTACAATACTGCCTTCCGTTCACTAATGGATGTGAATAATATTAATCGCTACAGTGTGCATAGTAATAAGAAGACCTCCATCGTGGAACGATTTTACAGCACACTGCAGACTGTTAAGTGGCGTGAGTTTTCGTCACGAGATAGCTATATTTGGCTGGACATACTACCTCACCTGATTTCCGACTACAATGGACGAGTAGACTAATAGAAGATGAAGTTGTTTATGAAGAGGATGAAGAGAATAAGAAGAAAAGAAGAATAAGAAGTAAAGATGGTTAAAAAGACGAAGGGTTTTAAAGAATGATAAAAGAAGAAAGAATAATAAAAAGAAGATTAAAATCCATAAGAAAGAAAAATATGAAGAAGAAGAATAGGAAGGTGTGGAATAAAGGAAAAAGAAAAGGGAAAGAAGAAGAAGAAAAACTTGAAAACTTCTAACTTAAAAGTAAAGATTTAAATAAAGATGAAATAAAGAAGGTCGAAAGAATAAATGATTGAAAGAAGGACATAAGTAGAAGATATTGAATGATAATAAAAGAAGATGAAGATACTATAAGAAAGAAGTAGATGAAGAAGACTAAGAAGGGGAGGAAACAAAAAAGAATAGGAAGAAGGAATGAAGAAGAAGAAGACTCTAGACTCTAGATAAAGATGAGGCGTCCCGTCGAATATGGGTATTATAGGAAGTGGCTGTTGAGGAGGATGAAGTGAAGAATAAGATAAGATGAGAAATAGGAACATAGGAGGAAGGAAATAGAAATATACAAATAATGGAAAGAAATAGGAATATGGAGAAGGATAGAAGAAGAAGTTGTTAAAGAAGAGGATGAAGAGAAGAAGAAAAAGAGAAAAGAAGAATAAGAAGTAATATGGTCAAAATGATAAAAGAAGAAAGCATAATAAAAAGAAGATAAAGAAATTAAGAATGAGAAGAAGTAAATATGATTAATAGATTAACTGATTAAAAGAAGGAGATGAGAAGATATGGTAATTAAAGAAAAAGTATTTATAACAAAAATAAAATGGTGAAGAAGAACAATAATCAAAAACCTTGGATGGCCTTTGGCTAAGAGAGGTGAGGAGGAAACTAATTGTAAATTTTACAATGGACGAGTGCACCGGAAGATCAACATGCGTCCAGTGATTATATTAAGGACGATTCTTTGCTGGCGACTGTGTTTGAAAATGTGAAGGGATTGAACCGGCGCAAGGCTAAAGTGAAGATTGGTGACTATGTCCGTATTTCATTTCTGAAATCGAATTTTGCGAAATTTTACACACCGAATTGGTATGTGGAGGTTTATGGTGTTGACAAGATTCGTCATTACGAACCAAGGACCTATGAACTCGTCGATCTGAATGGTGACAAGCTGAATGGAGGATTTTACGAAGAAGAAATTATGACAGTTTCCGGATGCCTATTTGGTCGAGGTGTTACATCGATGGGGCAATCGCCTATTCGTTAAGTGGGCGGGCTTTCACCCTCGCCATAACAATTGCGTCCTCAGATCCACACTTACTGACCTGTAATTTTCTGCATTAGTTGTGTATGTGATTGTATGTACTGTCATTGATTGTAATTTTTTTGATGAGTTAATAATTTTTATTCTTAGACATTGAATTGTGTGCATTATTATTGTTCCTACTAGAATCCTGAAAGTATTATATTTTCTTGCTTTCTGTATGGCTGGCACTCACACTGAACTAGGTCGTTGAAAGCCTCGCATGGGCGGCCGTGGGAATTAGTGCCTGCTACTTCCTACTCGGTCAGTGTTTCAGGTCGTGGCTGGTGTGGGACCACTTTCTCGCGCTGGCCGGCGATGCTCGAGAAATTTGCTGCAATGTATCCTGCCGCTAGCCGCCTCCAGGCGCTGTTCGAGAAAGTTGTTACTTTATCCGGTCGCTCTCAGGTGGCTCTCCAGCTAAGCTTCGTGTGTATTCATCTGTTCGTGTTGGAGACCTTAAGGCTATGATATTGATTAATATTTATGATAATATACATATTAATAGTAAACCTTTTTCGGGTGGTATGCTAGTTTTTTTCCTTATATTCAATAGTTGGCTGTGTTACATCGTCATTCATAGTTTGTGTGCGCGAGGGCAATGCTGCTAGGTGTAGGAAGTATGAAATAGTTTCTATGGCAGAGTATTCTGTTCGTCCTACAGAACATATATTTTCTTCAACATAACAACTTCAACAATATTTGAATTGTTAGTAGGAAGGCTTAGTATTCTAATTTAGCAGCTCGCAGCACACAGAGGAAACCTCGCTAGAGCATCGTGCCAGGGACGATTTGGAGAAAATCCCCTCATTGGGACAAGTCGCTGTGGCATCGTGATGCGGAAGTCGGAATGCATGTGCATGTTGGAGGGTACTGGCTGACAACATGGGTGCCATAGGTACTGGCTGGACAGTTGGGTACACTCGGAGATAACCCCCTCGCTTGGAATGCGAGAGCATAAGGAAGGGACCCATCAAGTTCTTGGAACAACGTATTCGCATTTGGGAAGACTCGGAGGAAACCCCCTCGCTTGGAATGCGAGAGCATTAGGTAGGGTCTACTCAGGGGTCGTCACAGGGACACCCCTCGCTTAGAATGCAAGAGCATGTTGTAGGGTACTGGTTGACAAAAAGGATGCCATCGGTACTGGCTGGCAAAATGGCCACCTTCTGTACTGTTTGACAAAATGGGCGCTCTATGTACTGTATGGCAACATGGCCACCATCGGTACTGTCTGGGCATTTGGGAAGACTTGGCGACAACCCACCTCGCTTGGAATGCAAGAGAATGGAGTTGGGACCAGTCGGGGCGTCGTCGTGGGGACGACCCTCACTTGGAATGCAAGAGCATGAAATAGTGACTAGTCAGGACATCGTAACAGGGACTCCCCTAGCTTGGAATGCAAGATCATGAAGATGGGTACTGGCTGGAAAAATTGCCGCCATTGGTACTGGATAACAAAATGGATGCTGTTAGTACTGGTTGACAAAATGGCCGCCGTCGAGAAGGAATGCAAGGGCAGGAGGTTTTGACTCGTGGCATCATGCAAGATGACTGTTGCTCGTCCCTCGTCCCCTGCCAGACGCCGGTGTTTTATAATGGTCCTTTTCTAACTACTCCTGTGCCATGAAAATTTTGGGAAATAGTTGGAGAAATCTATACGGTTACGAAATAAAATGTCGAGCATGTACAAAAACAGTTTTATGTAACTTTTCCTTGCTTAATTGAAACACAAAGCATTTGGCGGATTAAAATATGCTACTCGCCTTAAGAATGAAGCATGAATTAGTCATTAAGTTACAAATGGATTAGCTGACAGGACAATTTAGTTCTCGTTGTCTCTAAAGTAACTTACCTGTTTACACTCATCTTGATGTTTCGTACACCCGCCGGGAGTTTGTTGTCCTTTCTCGACTTCGCATCGGGCACATGTGTCTGACACACAGATCTCTGCTCCTTGGTGGGCCCCCTCCTGAGTGTGCTAGCTGTGACAATCACTCTGGTGGAGAGTTGCATGTATGAGCAAGCTTGTCGGACTTGTTCCTGCTGAGGACTCGTTTTTTTTTGGCCCTTGTAGGGGCCGGGTTGGAGCTGGGCTGTGGTCCCGGCGACCAACCTGTAATGGGTGTAAGGCGAAGGGTCCAGGTGCCCTGAAAACCGGACTGTGGTGTCCAGTCTGTGTTTGTAGGGGGGAGGGGGACTAGGACCTGGTAACCTTGTAGGACTGACGTGACTAATGGAATGTCAGCTTTTGTCGGGCCATCCCCTGACTAAAGCTCTATCAGTAGTGACCGGCGTAAGGGTAAGAGTGAGCTGGTGCAAGGAGCTCTTCCCGAACTTTGTCGGTTGAGTGCTCGCACTGGTGATCTCCAGTGGGGCCTGCTCATTGATGATTGGGTGTTCCCCTGCTGCTGTGAAGGCTGCCGACTTAACTCCTTAATGGAGCAGTGATGCGAATATATAGCCTAGCACTGCTCAAGTCCATCTCCAACTCCTCGTGGTTGGGCTGGTAACATGGTGGCCACACCATGGCTAACTGAGTGAGGACGATTGAAGGCGGTAACGGCCTATCTGTGCACAGATAACCAGTTATGGCGAGGTAATGTGCAGTCATCCAGAGACTGTATATATTCTTCGCCCTGCGGTGAAGACCCACGACCCGAATTGCACTCCCAAAGCTCAGGCTTGGTGTGTCGGGCTGATCTCGGGGTGGCGGAGTTCCTATGAAGGGATTGTCTGGCGTCCTGGAGGGCCTGGGCTGTCCCGGGTGAAAACTCAGTGTGCATGTCTGAAAATTGTGGGTACCCAGGGGATCAGTGTGAAAGCCGCGGCTTCTGCTGTGATGATCGCGGGTCGGACTCTGAGTGGCATTGGTTGATCCTTCTGCTTAGAAGGAGATCTGGAGGTGGGTGTTTGCCTGAAGGGCTGGGCCTGGCGTGCCGGAAAAGGTCGGTAGCAGCTGCCGTGGAATGCAAGCGTGCTGACCTGCCCCAGGTTCTGGTTACGAAGGGTTGATGCTCACTAACGAAATGTCGAAGGTCTGGTCCGCCTAGTAAGAGGACTCGTTCACAAAGCGGGTTTGTAGAGTGGGGATAGCACTCGGCCCCATCAAGGTGGCACGTAGGGATTCAACTCCGTACTCTGCTGTTGACATGTGAGGTGAACCACCCTCGGGTGGAGAACATCCACCCACTGCGACTGGAAAGGGCGTAATCTCTTTCTATTGAGAGCATTCAACTGCTCCTAACTAAGGAGTTCATGATCTAACTCCGAACTGACATGTGCTGGCATGAAAGCCTGGCAGAATGCACCTCCATGTTATGATACCTGAAGTGAATATGTCTGAATTGACAACTTATATGTCTGGGAAATTCCTGATCCTGAGGTGCACTCTTCAATATAAGCTCTGAATGGTTTCTCCTGTTATACCGCATCGGATCAGGTACAGGAGGGTGAGCTTTTGATAAAGCTGTATTATATTACAGATCACATGAGGACTCGTTTACGAAGTGCATCCGTAGAGGTTCAATAGTCGTCGGTTCCATCAAGGTGGTGCGTGCCGATTCATCTCAGTTCGATGCTGTTGATAGGTGAGGTGGTTTCCATGCCCACTCACTGCGATTGGAAGGAGCGTAATCAACTTCTATTGGATTGCATTCAACTGCAGCCAATTAAAGCACGATAATGCCATTGTTATAGTCCGGTTTCAGACTTTGATGGGATCTGGCCGGTGTGCACAGCATGGATTACTCTAACTAATGAAGTAGCTAAAATGCCTGATGTGGCTTTGTGGCTGAATAAAAACTAGTGCTGGGCACTATGCACAACATATGTTGCTCAGTAACGTTACTCCTTTTTAACCTTATAGGTCACAGGCACAGGAGACCCGGNGCACTATGCACAACATATGTTGCTCAGTAACGTTACTCCTTTTTAACCTTATAGGTCACAGGCACAGGAGACCCGGCTACCAACACGCTGTACAAATCAGTACAGATAATAATGTCCTCCAATTTATAAGGACGACTTGTCTTTTTAATGAGTTGTGATTTGTTTTTTTCCATTGTTTACATTCTGCTGTATAGTTATTGTGTTCTTGCTTCTCCATAATATCCTTTTCTGTTTTTTTTTTCGTTTGTTTTGCAACTGTCCTTTTGCCTCCTGTGGAGGTGTTTAGTGTGTTTTTTAATTAACTTTTCTCTGGGCGCTAATGGCCCCGATGTCAAGTGCCCACATAATCCCACTCACACGCTCAACTCTAAAGTAACTTGTGTTTTAGACCGGGCTGATAATTGGTCAACAGAAATACCTAAGGTTGTTTGTTCAGTGATACGTTTATTCATAATAGTCGTGTTAATAAATGCCGCAATTATTTACGTGCGACAGAACGGAATGCTCCGACGAGGTTATAGGGTTTGAACATTTTTCTGGAAGAACAAGGTAAACTAAGAAAGTAACTTTTTTCTTCACAAATACGCTTGCAGTCTGTTGACCAAAATAGGCAATTTTGCTGCAAATAAAACGATACAAAACGCCGTTGTTTGTATGCAACTGTTTATTTGCTTATTCTTCATTTATGATTTATGTAAAAGACTTTGTCGAATTAGTTTTCATACTTTAATTAGACAAACCACATTGAGATGCCATTTGTTATTTTAATAACTTTTAAACTCTCTTCGTTTATTCGACTTTCACAGAACGCTATATAATGACCACTATGTTTTCACTCGTATGGGTGCGGAGTGACGCTGGGGGTAGAACGCGATACATTAGAACAGCTCATCAAGCATACCTGTATTTTCTTTGTGCCATGGCTGGAGCTATTATGATTCTCGACACCCATCGCGCGCTTAGAAATCCCTCACACCCACGAGACTGCGTGTCGGCTGAACTTGGTCTTACACGGCGAGGTGATGGATTGTCGGTGCTCCGCCCGACATGCGAAGAAACAGAGCCAGGGTCGACTGCTATAAAACNTCGCGCGCTTAGAAATCCCTCACACCCACGAGACTGCGTGTCGGCTGAACTTGGTCTTACACGGCGAGGTGATGGATTGTCGGTGCTCCGCCCGACATGCGAAGAAACAGAGCCAGGGTCGACTGCTATAAAACCTTATTTAAACCGGAGGGGACGCGAAATGTGTGCTGCTGTGTACCCAAAGTGCTTTTCCTTGTCTAAACAACAAATATCGATTATTCTCGATTCACAGGAGGAAGGCGGCAAGATGCAGGGCGCCTCTCCTTATTGTGGCCGAGATCGATACCTGGCCTCGAGACACTTCTTGCAAGTCTGATGAATGGAGGGCGACCGCAGGCGTGATGAATAGAAGTTAAAGGAAACACTGACGAATTGAAGTAATATTAGAAAAGTTTCCCATCTTTTAAACTTCTCTGAGGTGGCTTTTCATAGTAAGAGTTTCTTTTTCGACGATAACTTATGATTACATATTTTATACTAGAGAAAAAATTATTTTTTCATCATTTACATTGAGTGTTAAAATTTTTATCTGATTTATTTGTAACAGCTCTTTATGCCGAACAGTATCTCTGCAAGTACTTTCTTTAATAAATATATTATCCATTACTTTTGGCCGTATATACATATTNTATGCCGAACAGTATCTCTGCAAGTACTTTCTTTAATAAATATATTATCCATTACTTTTGGCCGTATATACATATTTTATTGTACTTTATAATTATTTTAATTTTATTATTTTACCTTTCGATTTAAACATAATTTTTGCAGCAATACATTAAAAAAGGCAGCGGGAGGGAAGAGCTTAAGTCTATTCAAAGAAAATGCTTCACCACTACCGTTACCAACAAGACTACGAGGCAAGGCAAGGCAGAATCTACGGGAAGTCACTGGTGGTAGGCAGTACAATCGCTACGAGCCATTGTTTTGGAACATGTATCAATGCGGGGAAATAAAATGCGCAGTTCTAAATAATACAACATTTTCGTTGCTTTGAAACATTTGTCATTTATAAACAAGATTGATAACGACATTTAGATGTGCTAGTGTACTTCGTGATACATGCTCTTATATATTGAACTAGCCGTCGGCAATTTTTAAATTTACATTACATCTACTCTGCTGCCATTTTCAAGCAAAAACGACGTTCAGAAATATTACTTAAGGATACATTCTCTGAATACATCAAATAGTTGTAAGCTATTTCTTTATTGTTAATACTTTAGCGATTCTATTATTTAAATTATTTAAGTTATTGTAATTATAACCTATTTGGAGTTAATCTTGATGTGTAAAATATTTTTTTTGTAAAATGTGTATGTTTTTAAAAATAATTTATAGATACTAACTAATGAGGTAATCCAAATCATTTAAATAAAGTTGTTTAATATCACAGAAACCAGTTCTATTTAAACACAAAAAATTAAGGTCCATGAAACAAACCCTGGCGTTAGCCGAGAAAGCTCTCTTTACTACTGCTCATGCCAGTGCACACATACAGTACACGCACTGTAATGATGATAATGTTACTTTTTGTACTGAAAGTCAATAAACGTTTATAGTTAAAACCCCTTATTGCACGTGAAAACTTTGTGGGCACGAAGTACTGTCACAAAATAGCTTTCAGCCAGGCATTTACTCTTTCGTTATTGTCAGAAAACATAATGGCGTGCGCTTTAGTCAGAGTGATTCCAAGACACTGAGGAATACACAACTTAAACACTGGAGTGTATTATTACACAGACGCTACAGTTTTGACTAGAATACGACCCGGCGTATTCCTAAACTAACCAAGTAGTCAGACATATTGATTGGCCACTTACGTTTACCTCGTAGTCGTGATATCACTAGCTCGGCTAAGAGAGGATGTAAGGCCTTGAAGAATTGGTGGTAACGTTACTATAAAACTCACTCGTTAAGNTCACTAGCTCGGCTAAGAGAGGATGTAAGGCCTTGAAGAATTGGTGGTAACGTTACTATAAAACTCACTCGTTAAGCGAAACCTTGACAATAAAACCACGTAATGAATTTATTAACATTAAAGCAAATTGTCTACCGAAAATGTATATAATTTTTGTGTTTGTTTACTAGGCTTGTGAGCCACTTTTCGTCATACTGAATTTTAAAGGTGTTAAGGAATTAAGTGTTTATTAAAAAATGGGTTTACATGATGGATGGAGTGCAAATGTGCTCTTACCACACTGCTGATTAGGTGGTCATAACTAAAAATTACTGTAGTACTTCTACATTTTGGAACGAAAATAATATTTAATGAAAGTGTAATGTTTTCACTTTAGTAATGTTTCACATTCCCAATGAGTGCGGCTTTGCACTGAAGTTGCTCGTTCAAAAATAACTGTTTTCGCCATTGCTATTGCTTATTCCTATGGGTGTTGCTGCTTTAAATGGCTTTAATATAAGATGCACGTGAAAGGAAAGGCGTGGGCATGTTCTTTACACTTGCAGGCATAAACTTTACAAATTGCAAACTACCACTCTAAGTGTCGTCTTTGTCTTAGAATATTTTTAAAAATCTGTTTAGTTCATGCTTTCCCCATTTATATTAACCGCACATTTTCCCTTTCCACTTTTGACATTTTTGTGACCTACCTAGCATCTCGAAAATTTTCCGATGTACAAATAAGAAAGAAGACCTAAATTATAGACTACTAGCTGTGCCCGTTGCTCCACTCGCATGGACTACGGAATTACTGTTAACGTTTTTTTTAAATAAGGNGAGATATTTTCTCGCGATAAATAGTAGCCAATATCAACTTTCAGCCCTCCAACTATTTCTGTGCAAGAAATTACGCCTATCTGTTGCATTGTTATTGCGTTTGTGTACTTTTTCATTTTCCAATAAGAATTTCTCCAAGGGAATGATACATTTTCTCTGGGTAAAAAGTAGCCAATGTGACTTCCCGGTTCTCCAACTATCTCTGTGCAAAAATCACGCCGATCCGTTGCTCCGTTTCTACGTGAAAAATAAACATACAAACATACATTCACAGTTATATATATATACATATATATATATATATATATATATATATATATACTAGCTGACCCGACAGTCGTTTCCCTGTAAATTTATACAAAATAGATATATAGATAGATATAATATATTAATTAGGATTTCATGCTGAGAGCAGGTTGCATAGCTCCCATATTTTAATATTACAAACATTTACAAAAATTAAGTAATGCGTTCATCGCAACGCTTGGTGATGAACGATATTTTTTGTATTTCCGTTCGGAGAGAAAACGAATAGCACCGATGGTTTACCTACTCTCGAGCACGCCACGTACAACTGCTCATGGGGAAAACATGGCCATTCAAGGTTTATTCCACACATTTCCGACTATTGGCCTTGCGATTTATTAATCGTCATTGCGAATGCAAGACGAACAGGAGACTGGGCACGCTTACATTGAAACGGTAAATAAGTTGGAATCAGTGGTATTCTTGGAATCAGAACATCCTCGCCTTTGAACTTTCCGATGATTATCGTTGCTTCAATCACGTTGTTCATCAGCTTCTTAACAGCGAGTCTGGTTCCATTACATAGTTTCGGTTGGTCCAGATTGCGTAACATGATTATCACCGAGCCGACCTTGAGCTGCAAATTGTGCGGCGGCATTCCTGGCAAATCCAATGAATTCAGAAATTAAATTGGATAATTGACGACTTCATCTGGATCGCTAATTGAATCGATGAACTTAAATGAATGGAGTTAGCCAGCTATTTGACTTTGAATTTTTATGTTCAAATCGTCTACGTCCTTATTTTTCACTGCCAAAATAGCTCGTTCGCTCAACCAAACATGGTTTTTGTAATATGCACCAATATTCGGGAACACTTTCGTGATAAATTCTTCTTTCGGTGTAGTGAATTGACAAAAATTTGTTGGAAACAAAATGAGGCCAGTGGAAGCGTCAATCGGAATTTTTCCATTGCCAATGTCTAATAATTTTGTGGAAAACACTTCCGCCGGTCGTCATTTTGTAACGCGACTCGCATATTCGTTGTTAACTTCAGAGTTTTCACGTATCTCCACAAATTCGATTAATTCAAGAAAGCGTTTATTTCATCAGCAGCTGTTGATCTTGGAATGACTGGCAGCGTTTGCCAAAAATCGCCGGCCAGCAGAATCATCGTACCTCCAAAGAGGTCCTGATTATTGCGCAAATTTTTAAACGTTCGATTGAGTGCCTCCAATGCTCGTTTGTGCGCCATCATACATTCATCCCAAATTATTATTTTGCTATTCTGTAGTACTTTCGCCATTGCTGAATTTTTGGCAATGCTGCACGTCGGTTCATCTATCGTTTGCAAATTCAGTGGCAGTTTGAGCACTGAATGGGCTGTTCGTCCTCCTTCTTACAATCTGGCAGCGATCCCCGATGATTCTATGGCCAGCGCTATTTGACCTTGTGAACGAATCGAATCTAAAACCAATGAAATTAGGAACGTTTTGCCAGTTCCACCAGGTGCATCGAAGTAAAATATTCCTCCGTAGCCGTCGTTGATTGCTATCATCAATGTATCATACGCGGTTTTCTGCTGCTGATTCAAAAGTGGGACCTTTGTTCGTACTGATTGACTCAGAGCATCTCGATCGTATTGCCGTTCTCGTTCAAATTCTGTATTGAATGCATAGTGCATGGGGCGATTTGGCGCTGGCATTCCTAATTCGTGCAACATCTTGCCGGACATCATCAGGCACAAATCCTCTATAGAAATCAACGCCTCGTTGTGGATCTCCGCGTTAAAGTCAAGTTCAGGATTCGCTGTTGTTGTACACACTCGATGCAAAATGTCTTCAGCCATATTGTCATTCTATTTGTTCCATAAATTAAGTGGGTTAGATGGAAAACACGTTGAAATGATGATGGAAAAAGTGATCTAATTTGATACGCAGTAGACGAAATAACAGCATCAGCAAGTGTATGATCCCAATGAATGTCGTCTTCGAGCAAATGTAAACGCTGACACGCTTCTCGATATGTTGCGCACAACTCACTATTGACTGTTCCTAGAAATTCAAATGAAATCGGTCCACGAACATTAACCAATAACAAACACAGGTAAAAACATTCGTCATTGCTCGGATGAACTGTGTAAATGCACCCCAATGCATCGCTTGAATATACATGCACGTATCCAGGAACATGCTTTCCCTGTTTCCGACGTTGGAATTTTTTTGAGGATGCGTTCCATGTAAAATATCTGGGCATCTCCGAGTAAAGCAGTGTTCTTGCAAATGGATCACTTGCGCATGTCGCGAATAAACTTGTCAGCGTTGTCGCTGGTGGTCGTTCAGCTCTCTGCGCTGCGTTTGCTACCGTGAAATAAACTCGTCCGTTCTCCAGGTGCACAGCTAAATGGACCACAGTGGGTTGACGTTCGTGTATGACGAATGAAAATATTCTCCAAATCGCCTCATTGCTGCTGACATATCTTCCTATTTGATATTGCGAAACTTCATAGTTGGCATTAGGAGCTGCAATACCAAATACAGCCATGTCGCTTCCTTTCGTGACATACTTGCAAACATATTTGATGGACTTGATAGAATTGCAGTACTCAACATTGCAATGCGCTTTGAATGTTTTGGAAAGCAGCGGCGAATACGGAACAATCCAGCTGTTGTCGACTACAACGTCTTTATTCTTGCCTTTTAATGTTATCGTTCTGCCGTTACCCTCTGCAGAGCTACGATGATACAGGGGGTAACCGTCATCACCTCTGGTTGTGTCAGCCAACAAAGCACGCAGATAACGTTTGGATGATTTGTTTTCGATCATACATGGCGATTCCCGGTTGTGATTGCCACATAGCCCATGAATCATATTCATCGTCACAACTGCATACAACTCTGGACCTGTTTCCGGATCAGGAATTTCTGCGCAAATGATGGCGTCAATTTCATCCGGTCTTATTTTCTCGACCATCCACAGGAGAATATGTGCATGAGTTAGTCCTCTTTTCTGCCACTCCACAGATTACATCATTCATGGCGTCATGTAGATGGATGCATTCTTCCGGACGCAATTTTTGCTGATTTAAACGTATATATGTAAGATGTCTAGAATTTGACATACATATCAACAACGAACATATGAATCAGTCTGCGGCATTTCAATATGTGATTGTCCTCGTTTCGACGAATCATCAAACGGTAGGCATAAAAATTCATCAAGCTGACCTTTTTATTTGTTTCTTGACCTGTTAATGGATTAATCATCTTGATCAAAAAATGATATTTATCCTCTCCTCGGCAAAATATCAGCGGGTATTGTAATGCATCATACAACCGATGGGTTTCGTTGACACGCTGAATGTTATTACCATCACGCCGTCGAATCACAATATCACGAGACTCCGAATGCTCGCTAACAACCACAATGGCAACTTAATTCAACGTCGGTGCATTGAAGCGTCTTTCATGTTCCCCTGCCGGTCTTTTGTCTGCTTTGATCACTATTTTGTGATCATCCGAAGGCATCATTTCTAGTGCAGTTTTGAACAATTTAACTAATTCATTGTGTTCATGTAAGAGTTGTTGCAGTTGTGCAATAATCTCTCGCTTTACTGCACGACTGATGGCACAACGCTGATTGATTTCATTATCAGAATATCCAAGGAAATAAACCTGAAGAAATTTGTGATCATCATTCACTGGCGGCAACAATGCTCCTGCACGATAGTGAATTTTCCTTGTATCTGTAAAATGAAGACAAATTATTTATTGAAACGTTTTGAATTGTTGATTTTTTTTTGTACATATGATGTGTGTTGTAGTCGAAAACGAATTTACCTTAAAAGTTGGGCTGAAACCTTACCTTAAAAGTTGGGCTGAAACCTCGTTCCTGAGTTATATTCGCTCCAAGTGATTTAATTTGGAAGACACTCTTTAATTTTTGTATATTCTGCAAAAAATGCTTCGATTGAGGTTCTTGGCCAGAAAGCAATGATGCTAGTGGCTCTGGTGGCAGTAACAATTGTGGTAATTTGACCTTTCTGCTCGCACAAGATAATCCTGGCGGTTCATGTCGAAACCTCAAAGCATTGCAATGTTGACAAACAGTGCTCATGGTTCGGAAATTGACCGATACATCTGTGGCGTAATCGATCGTTGGTTCTTATCTGAACGCCAAACGTTCATGTCGAATTGTTACGTTTGGCCGTCTGTTTTGTCGACGTTCCAAATTATTGTTTACGTTATCTCCAACTGAGCGAGTCGAATTCGACTGTCCCCGTTGTTCCGGAGTCATAATCGATCGCGCTTGAGAAATTCTTATTCCATTTGCCTCCAAACGCTGCTACGCTCTTCATCAGTCTCATTGACTCTACGATGACGTATTTCTCTTGCGTTGCGCGTACGCCGACCGATATTTCAACGACTTATTGGTAACATTTTTTCAAAGACACCAAAATTATCTTTTCAACACACCACCAATAACACAATATTCTTTTTCGTTAAACAAAGAAAATATAATGAAATCACTTCTCAAAATGTCACACTTTTTTTTTTGTTCTAAAAACATGTGACAGCCGAACTTTCAAACTGTGCCTCATTTCACGTAATAAAATTCTTTAACATAAACATTTCATATAAAAATACCATCCAAATTTCCGACTTTTGCCGTGGATTTTCAGATAAAAAATACCATTATCAATTTCGGACTTTTCCCGTGGATTTTCCAAAAATTTTCTTTCATACAAACCTTGTCCTGACAATTACAAACACAATAAAAAATAAATCAGCCAAATCGGTTGTGCCGTTCTCAAGTGATGCTCCGTCATACATGTGGCAATAGATTTTTATTTATATATAGATAGACGGTGTTGTATTAACTAGAGTGAACATCGGTGGCAGTGCGATGCCTACACTGGCATATCACCATGGTGGTCCAAGATCCACTTCCGGCGTTTCTAAGTCCAGAGATTTGGCACGTGAAATAATGACAATTCAACAGCCAGTATTGTGAGACTAAGTGTAACATCCTTTTTTTTTTAAATTATAATTCCCACTTTATCTTACGGCGGAATGTATTCTCTGTTCACAGTGGGTGACATATTTTCTTGAAACTTTCCTAAAATTATCAGTGTTGAGTTTATGGGAAATTTTATAATGTACAAAAGTAATTTANTAGTGAATTTTCCTTGTATCTGTAAAATGAAGACAAATTATTTATTGAAACGTTTTGAATTGTTGATTTTTTTTTTGTACATATGATGTGTGTTGCAGTCGAAAACGAATTTACCTTAAAAGTTGGGCTGAAAGCTTACCTTAAAAGTTGGGCTGAAACCTCGTTCCTGAGTTATATTCGCTCCAAGTGATTTCATTTGGAAGATACTCTTGTATTTTTGTATATTCTGCAAAAAATGCTTCGATTGAGGTTCTTGGCCAGAAAGCAATGATGCTAGTGGCTCTGGTGGCAGTAACAATTGTGGTAATTTGACCTTTCTGCTCGCACAACATAATCCTGGCGGTTCATGTCGAAACCTCAAAGCATTGCAATGTTGACAAACAGTGCTCATGGTTCGGAAATTGACCGATACATCTGTGGCGTAATCGATCGTTGGTTCTTATCTGAACGCCAAACGTTCATGTCGAATTGTTACGTTTGGCCATCTGTTTTGTCGACGTTCCAAATTATTGTTTACGTTATCTCCAACTGAGCGAGTCGAATTCGACTGTCCCCGTTGTTCCGGAGTCATAATCGATCGCGCTTGAGAAATTCTTATTCCATTTGCCTCCAAACGCTGCTACGCTCTTCATCAGTCTCATTGACTCTACGATGACGTATTTCTCTTGCGTTGCGCGTACGCCGACCGATATTTCAACGACTTATTGGTAACATTTTTTCAAAGACACAAAAATTTTCTTTTCAACACACCACCAATAACACAATATTCTTTTTCGTTAAACAAAGAAAATATAATGAAATCACTTCGCAAAATGTCACACTTTTTTTTTTGTTCTAAAAACATGTGACAGCCGAACTTTCAAACTGTGCCTCATTTCACGTAATAAAATTCTTTAACATAAACATTTCATATAAAAATACAATCCAAATTTCCGACTTTTGCCGTGGATTTTCAGATAAAAAATACCATTATCAATTTCGGACTTTTCCCGTGGATTTTCCAAAAATTTTCTTTCATACAAACCTTGTCCTGACAATTACAAACACAATAAAAAATAAATCAGCCAAATCGGTTGTGCCGTTCTCAAGTGATGCTCCGTCATACATGTGGCAATAGATTTTTATTTATATATAGATAGACGGTGTTGTATTAACTAGAGTGAACATCGGTGGCAGTGCAATGCCTACACTGGCATATCACCATGGTGGTCCAAGATCCACTTCCGGCGTTTCTAAGTCCAGAGATTTGGCACGTGAAATAATGACAATTCAACAGCCAGTATTGTGAGACTAAGTGTAACATCCTTTTTTTTTTAAATTATAATTCCCACTTTATCTTACGGCGGAATGTATTCTCTGTTCACAGTAGGTGTCATATTTTCTTGAAACTTTCCTAAAATTATCAGTGTTGAGTTTATGGGAAATTTTATAATGTACAAAAGTAATTTATTAAAGTAGAGTGTAAAATTTGTCAAATCTGGCTTTTAAGAAATTAGTAACTTCAATATAATTAACAAACAATTTTTGATTACTCAAGGGATTTCATTTAACAGAAACCTGAAGTTGGGCCCGCGGAACTCTACAGGATTTCTGCGCGGATCAGTCAGGCAACGTTGCATGAAGATGTCTACGTAACTTGCAGAAGCTGAACCCATGGCCGACGTAATCCGCAGCTGAACACACAGTACACGTAAACTGCAGTTTATGTAAGTCGCAGCGGCCGAACATGCAAGTTCCGCATGCTATTCGTTGCGGGTAAACCAAGGGAAAAATAAAAAAAAGAGCGTAAAACGGGAAACTGTCACACGCAACAAAAAAAAATCTTGACGGAGAAGGAAATATGTGAATATTACCACCCTCTGAAATTCGTAAAAAAAACAAAAAAAAAAAATTAAGAAAAACTATTGTGTTAGGTAGGTACCTGCCACCTTTATGACCTGACCTAAAGCCGCCAGGCTTCTGAGTGTTTCTACCAAGTCCCGTTTCTATAACTCAAATGTGTTAGTTCATACGTCATTTTGAAATTCAACACCTCTTAAAATCGTATTTATAAGGGAGGTCTACAGTACACCACGAAACAATGGGAAGGTAATAGAATTAAAGAGCGTTACATTTGAAATGCCATAGGTCAAATAGTTCAGGAAATATTGGGTATCGAAAATTGACCCCCCTCTCAACCCCTTGAAAACCAATAGTTTGTATGGAAAATGCGTAGTGTTTGACAATTTTTCTTTTAATAAAGGGTGCTTTGGTGCCAAATTCCAAGTTCCTAGGCTTAAAAGCACGGAAACAGCAAAACATCTCCTATACCTCAATGATATTTCCGCTTAGAGTTTCGACTGGAGGTTACATGTAAAGGAGCGTTCAAAAGAAGATGGAGAGACGGTTTTAAAAAACATTCGACATTCCACAAAAGTTGTAGAGGTTAAGGCAGAAATAGGCATCGAAAGTAGTGGATTTTTGCAGCACAATTTTCGGTACCCAAGGGGCATGAAAGTGGAACCACCTTTAAGAAGGACAAAAAGTACGCAAAATGAGCGTAAGCTGGGAAATTCTTACACTACTATCGATAGCGGATGGGAAAGAATTGACGAAAGAATTTTGGTTAGCAAGGAGTATTTTGAGAAATCTCCTCCCCCTGACAAATATTAAAGGAAAAAAAAATTAATTTTTTAACCGCCTTAAAACCTTAAAGTTGTCGGTTCCCTAAGCATGCCTACCAAGTCCTGTCGCTGTAGCTCAAAGCGTTTAGGATAAATACCACTTTGAAATTCGATCCTCCTTTGTTGTGCATGCTGACCCACACACATCTTTATATTACTAATATAATANTATAAGGGAGGTCTACAGTACACCACGAAACAATGGGAAGGTAATAGAATTAAAGAGCGTTACATTTGAAATGCCATAGGTCAAATAGTTCAGGAAATATTGGGTATCGAAAATTGACCCCCCTCTCAACCCCTTGAAAACCAATAGTTTGTATGGAAAATGCGTAGTGTTTGACAATTTTTCTTTTAATAAAGGGTGCTANTCAACCCCTTGAAAACCAATAGTTTGTATGGAAAATGCGTAGTGTTTGACAATTTTTCTTTTAATAAAGGGTGCTATGGTGCCAAATTCCAAGTTCCTAGGCTAAAAAGCACGGAAACAGCGAGTGGTCAAATTTAGGAAGCAGCAAAACATCTCCTATACCTCAATGCTATTTCCGCTTAGAGTTTCGACTGGAGGTTACAGGTAAAGGAGCGTTCGAAAGAAGATGGAGAGACGGTTTTAAAAAACATTCGACATTCCACAAAAGTTGTAGAGGTTAAGGCAGAAATAGGCATCGAAAGTAGTGGATTTTCGCAGCACAATTTTCGGTACCCAAGGGGCATGAAAGTGGAACCACCTTTAAGAAGGACAAAAAGTACGCAAAATGAGCGTAAGCTGGGAAATTCTTACACTACTATCGATAGCGGATGGGAAAGAATTGACGAAAGAATTTTGGCTAGCAAGGAGTATTTTGAGAAATCTCCTCCCCCTGACAAATATTAAAGGAAAAAAAAATTAATTTTTTAACCGCCTTAAAACATTAAAGTTGTCGGTTCCCTAAGCATGCCTACCAAGTCCTGTCGCTGTAGCTCAAAGCGTTTAGGATAAATACCACTTTGAAATTCGATCCTCCTTTGTTGTGCATGCTGACCCACACACATCTTTATATTACTAATATAATAAATATCCTCAAATGTAATAATTCATTTCACAACACCTATGTTTTATCTACTGCTTGCTGATTGAATTATGTGCTTAATCACTGATATGGTAAGTGGACAAACAAAATATATAAATTAACACACAATATCTATAAAAGTTATATTATTAATAAAATTCTTTCCGGGTTTTTTAACAATCATTTCCCATTACGGAGCTAATGCAGTAACCAGAGAAAATTTAAATATACTTATTAACTCGTTTCCTTTTCGATCTATTTTATTGTCTTGTTCTGGCCGATCAAGATTGTTAATATTACAAAGTTTGTTTCTATGTGTAAAACAATATTTGTCGCTTAACCTAATTCACTCTAATAAAGGAAGCACAAATACTTCTTCGTTTTGAATGAACAGTAAATCTGTCTGTCTAATGGACTCGAAAGTCCATCGAAAAGGAAACGAAAGCGATNGGCCGATCAAGATTGTTAATATTACAAAGTTTGTTTCTATGTGTAAAACAATATTTGTCGCTTAACCTAATTCACGCTAATAAAGGAAGTACAAATAATTCTTCGTTTTGAATGAACAGTAAATCTGTCTGTCTAATGGACTCGAAAGTCCATCGAAAAGGAAACGAAAGCGATNTTCTTCGTTTTGAATGAACAGTAAATCTGTCTGTCTAATGGACTCGAAAGTCCATCGAAAAGGAAACGAAAGCGATAATGAAGTTTGAACATTTTCGGCACTTTTGGAGGCAAAGAAAGCCGTTATACGAATATTCGCTTCGCTGTAATGCAAATAGCTCATTCCTTTGTGTCACTCCTATTTATTTAACCTTCTTTCTTTCCAGATTTTCTATGCACAGATGTTTCACCTTTATTCTCAAGATATATAACTAGTTTAAGGCAGATGTGTTTTGAATTTGGCCTTTTCAGTATGCAGTGAATGCGTGTGAAGTACCCACAAATGTGATGTAGGGCTCGTGTCCATACATTTACGTATTTTGTGTACAATGGAACTTACAGTTATCAATTAAAATTAGTTATTGAAATAAAAATGGAATGTTTATGTAAACTACTAATAAATGAATTGTTAAAAGGCTGTAAATGGTTATATGGTACAATAGAATCACGAAGAGTGAAATCAATCACTAAAAAAAAGGCTATCAAATTTATTTAATAAGTTTTTTTGCCCTAGCGTATTAGTCGAAAAGATTAGGACACAATGCCTCGGANCAATCACGAAGAGTGAAATCAATCACTAAAAAAAAAGGCTATCAAATTTATTTAATAAGTTTTTTTGCCCTAGCGTATTAGTCGAAAAGATTAGGACACAATGCCTCGGAACAATGAGATTCTCTAAAATGAGTAGAACCACCTTTAAATCAGTGAAATTATTCCCTTGATATGATTGGCAAGTTGCTACTGTTTTCTTGGCGAGCATTCTTTACTGGGTTCACTGTAGTCTGCCACTCTGCGACCAGGTTATACTGTGTGTAGAGTAGCGAGAAGCGTGAAGCCAGGTCAACAACCTCGGATATCCGCTATTTTGCATTTGTAACCTTGACCGTGACCTTGGGCTGTAATAATAGGTGTCCTTTATTCTGAACAACCTTGAAAATGGGCAAAAGTAAATTAAGGTGAAAAAATGTTATAATTTACAGNATGGGCAAAAGTAAATTAAGGTGGAAAAATGTTATAATTTACAGGTTAAATAAAAATCAATTTAGGCCACATCGAGGGCCACAATCAAATATATTTAAAATTTCTATTATAATTTGCAGTTTTATAAAACATTTATTTAAAATACTTAATTTCCGTGTCTCGATCCCTCCTTAAATATTTCCCCCATTTTTTTTTTCCAACAACGGCCATTGGTGCGCATAAGCTCGACAATCACATTTTTTTTTATTTTCGATGTTGGTTGCTAAGTGCGCAGATGTCACTTGTTTCCGACATTGACTGCTTAGTGTACTCCGTTACTGAGTGATTATATGGTGACGAGACCCTTAACTCATTTTCAGATAAACGCGCAGATTTTTGACTTCCAATTAAACAGGGACGTTAAGACAGCCACNACTTCCAATTAAACAGGGACGTTAAGACAGCCACTCGCATAAATCTATTCGCCTCTCTTCCGAACTTTCCTTTCACGCGACCTTGACCTCTCTCGTATTCCTCTCTTTAAAATTACATTGGCTTCCCTTTCCCCTTCCCACATATTTTGCATTCTATAAATCATTCTGTACTTCTACGGAGTACCCAGTCTGTCTTACCAGCGGTACGGTGCAAATGTTGGTGTATTCTTTTAGCGGTCAGAACATTTTACCTTCCATCGTTTCATGCAGAAAGATTAAATCAGTGGGAACGTTTGACTGAAAAACGAACCATCATTCCAGCCGGAGAATTAATTCCTTCTTGGGTGCACATAGCACAAAATCCCACTTCAGTAAAAGCACCTATAAGCTGTTTACAGTTAAGCACTTTTTAAATCAACCTTTGAAATATATCACTGCCCCTACCTGCATATCGGGAGTATCTCGATCCCCCTGTTCATTGCGGAGCCGTCTCCATAAACAATAGCCTAACGGCTGGTGCTTGTGTGACGTCAAACATACATTNCCCCCTGTTCATTGCGGAGCCGTCTCCATAAACAATAGCCTAACGGCTGGTGCTTGTGTGACGTCAAACATACATGCATTTATTAGATGTGCCCCTAACTACATGGATTTTAAAGGACAAACTGACTCGCATGTCCCCAGTAAAGTTGAAAAGAACTGAAACAATAAATTTTGTTTTGTATTTTTTTTTAAATTAATGTAAATGTAAGAATCAGCAAATTCTTATAATATTAACTTTTTAATCATTGCACAGTTTCACCTTACCTNCCCCCTGTTCATTGCGGAGCCGTCTCCATAAACAATAGCCTAACGGCTGGTGCTTGTGTGACGTCAAACATACATTCATTTATTAGATGTGCCCCTAACTACATGGATTTTAAAGGACAAACTGACTCGCATGTCCCCAGTAAAGTTGAAAAGAACTGAAACAATAAATTTTGTTTTGTATTTTTTTTAAAATTAATGTAAATGTAAGAATCAGCAAATTCTTATAATATTAACTTTTTAATCATTGCACAGTTTCACCTTACCTACATATGTATAAAGTGATCAGGTCCGTGAAAATGTTACATTTACATACGGCGTGCATATATGTGTGCCTTAACTAAGCTGGGCTTTCAAAAGTGCTCAGTTTACCATCAACAGCCTGAATAAACCAGCCTACAACATGAACATCTGCACTGCCTGTTGTGCCTAGAGCGTTTCTGTAACTACATCGCGGTTTCATATGCCGCATTCCACATGCTCATCGTGCGGGGCTAGTCGCTTTCGCCAACGCAGTAGGCAGCACATCAATGAACGCTGTCATCAGTGCCTCGAAAAGAGTTGATTTGAATATTTCAAATGCCGTCACTACGAGTGCCGACTCGCATACAATGCTGGTCACGCCGCCACGAGCTTCGTCCCGTTCAACGTAGTATTACACACGAACCTCTTTGTGTGCGCCTTTTCGCCACGACAACATTTTCTGTTGGAGGCCACGGGCACGTGTACAAAAGTGAAGAAGCGTAACGTCGGGCTTGGAAGTAATGTACAGATATCGAAAACAAAATGCGTAGAACGCCAAGAAATGTGTGTCCAGCATACGTCATAACTTTCCATTAAAATTTCCTTCATTTCTTTTTGCAGTCGCCTCATTGGGGGTTACAACGGAAGCCAATCACTAACGGATTACGACAAGAAACACGTGGTGGGGCGTGAAGAGTGGACCGCGGTACAAGGCAGTCGACGAGAGGCCAGTCATAGGGGAAGCGGCCAGGGCAGAAGCTTGCGTCGTCCTTTCTTCTGGGCCGTGGGGCCTGGCTGCGCTACCGGGTGAGTTCCTTTCATGGACTCGTTCTCTCATTTATTGCAACGATCCCTCATTTGATCCTTCCCCAATAGGAACAATGGTTCCTATTGGGGAACTGCATATATTTGGGGCACTATATATATATTTAGTATACTTGCTTCGAAGTGATCATATTAAGGACGCTGATTACAAAAAATTAATTATTTAATATTTTTACGGAATACCATTTAACTTGTAGACATTACTTATAAATACCTTTTCTCGCGCAAAAAAACTTATATTACATAGTTTATGCATTCTGACATTTCAAAATCACAACTTTTGTGTTTTCAGGATGTGCTAATAATAAAACGAAAACGTTTACAGAAAATTTAGCAAGAGTGACTAAAGAAAAGGCAATGTCTTTATTCAATTTAGGGTATCCTAGGAAAATTTATCCTACAAAAATTATTGTACACTGCTACAAATAAAATTTTTTTAAAAAACTACCCTATTTTAAACATCTTTTAACCGCGATGCATGCGTCCCTTTAAATATAATAAACTCGACCCAAAGCGCATAGAGCTTGCCATGAGAAGCACCCCATTCTCCAACCGTCTTAGCTACTAACATGCATGCCGGAGGGCCCACAGAACTGTGTAGGGGCTCACACTGGCGTAGCGGGATTTCGGGAATCACCAGAAAATAAATTGTCACATTTATAAAGAATGCAGTTCCTTCAAGACGAGTTTTAACAAAAATCCTGTCAGCCCACAGGAATTATTTAGACTTTTCTACATTATTTAGAAATATTGAATGTTTTTACTCCCACGTCATATTCATCATTAGGAATGGTTCATTTATAATAACGACAATGGCGATTTAACGATATTATGGTTAGAACATTTATAAATTTTGTATATTAAAAATTAAAAATTGACCCCTGAAGCAAGTCTACATTAAATAAAATCGGTTCTATTTAGCAAAGCCTACATTATAAAAATTAATTAAGATAGGTGAAATGTAAATACATAGTGATAATAACTATGGAATATATAGAGGAGATAGCAACGTACACGTAGGTATAAGCCAAATAGCTTTAGGAAGTATTGTAAAAATATCTACCTGACATTATCACTCGATGTCGAAGGCTCGCATTAGTAATCGTCACGCTCAGCCATGCAGACATATTGCCAGTTGATTTTCATGGCAGGAATAGACCGAGTTCTAAGTATTACAGTTCGTTTTGTAGCTTAATAATGGTAAAATTATGTCCCAAATTTAAACGCGCAATGGAAGGGAGTTGGTGTCTTGGTAAACGGAGTTGTAAATTATCGACAGTCGTTGTGTTTGAAAAATCTTCTAATGGACTGAATAGCACATTGGTGATGTTCAGTGTCTTAAGCTGGTTGACGTGTAGCAGCAAACGTCTTGATATTCAAGTCTACTAGCCAGTGAGGGCATTTGTACTGCAGTCCACAACGGACATACATACAGAAAGTAACCGAGAGGCATGACCTCAGATGACTTGCTTGTCAGTTCCCCATACGAACTAATTTCGAAATGTTTAAAAACATGACATAATTAAAGACTTTACTGGAAATACTGTAATCTCTGTAAAAGAGATTACAGTATAATTGTTCCCAATGAAATCACGATGCAAGGCTATAAAACCAACTGGCCGAAACATTAATTTTTAAAAACATTTTTTCTACTCTTACTAATAATACTCGTATCGCAGTTGCATATTTACCATTCCTTTACGTAAATATTATACTTGGAGTGTCCATGTTGAGTATCAAATAACGAAATAAACGTATTCACCCATGTGCTTCGTATGCATTAAATTCTTCAATTCTCCTTTTTGAGAATGGCCAGGCCACGATTGAAAGTAGCCAAAATGCACAAATTTGAAAGATGAACAAGGAAACCGAAACTCATGGCACGGCGAGGAGGAAGAAATAAAGTTCTCAGAGCTCAATGCAAAACTCATATTCAGTTAGTTCATAATCCTGTACGTACAAAGAGGAGATCACGTTTGTAAAATATCCATTCCGGATGTCTACGAATTCTTTCGGCTAGAATGACCCCAACTGCAAACTAGTGTATGCATTTTGTGACATTTCAGAATTTTTTCTACTAATTTGAATTTCCTTGGAATAGTAACACCCCCACCCCCCGGATACTTACCGCTTACCAGGTAAATAATGAAGGTAAAACGTTTTGGAGACAAATGGTGTATATGGACCACTCTGTATAGTTGTGTAAACAAATTCTGACTAAAATATTTATGCAACGTTCCACAGCATTTAAAATAGTACATGCTAGTGCCGATACGGGCTTTAGGCTTGTGCGGTTCTAGTCTCTTCACTTTTGGATATATAGTTCGTAAAACGGAGTTTTTCTTTTTGTGTAAGTGGTAGAATGAACCAAGTTGTATTCCCGTGCAAGTTTCGGTAGAAGATCCAGTACCCAGTAGTTTGACATCAGGTGCCAATTAAAACTGCTTTCAGATTCCTGCGAAATATTCTGACGATTCCTGCTGTATAATTTTATAAGCCTTCGGAAATCTACTTTAAAATTCTCTCACACATCGTCCGTTTTAAAATTACTTGGTACGAGTCTATAAGACAAATTGTACCTTTCGGCTTTCGTAACATTGACCGCATTCTTTGGACGGGCTTACGAACACATGAAAAATTTGTGGATCGTGCTCAAAATGTATAATTATGCTTATTCGCATTCGCAAAATCTTGCGTTTCGATCAAGTCCTACTGTAATGTATGATCGAGGATTTTATTAATCTATATTTGTAACATATGTATGCGGCTTACATTAAATAGCAGATTTACATGTTATGCAATGTATTCAGATTCCCCAAGTTGCTTTAAAATCAAAAGCATCTAGTTAGCGCAGGAATGCCCGCCACTTACGAAGACACGGAAATTCNTCTCACACATCGTCCGTTTTAAAATTACTTGGTACGAGTCTATAAGACAAATTGTACCTTTCGGCTTTCGTAACAGTGACCGCATTCTTCGGACGGGCTTACGAACACATGAAAAATTTGTGGATCGTGCTCAAAATGTATAATTATGCTTATTCGCATTCGCAAAATCTTGCGTTTCGATCAAGTCCTACTGTAATGTATGATCGAGGATTTTATTAAACTATATTTCTAACATATGTATGCGGCTTACATTAAATAGCAGATTTACATGTTATGCAATGTATTCAGGTTCCCCAAGTTGCTTTAAAATCAAAAGCATCTAGTTAGCGCAGGAATGCCCGCCACTTACGAAGACACGGAAATTCNTTCCCCAAGTTGCTTTAAAATCAAAAGCATCTAGTTAGCGCAGGAATGCCCGCCACTTACGAAGACACGGAAATTCTTTGCGCAGCTTAGAGTTTCAGTCTGATAAAACATCTTATATCTGTAGACAGTGTAATTTTATTATTTTAAGTATTTATTACATGTTTGTTTAGTTTTGGGATGTGTTTTGTAATTTTGTGACTTAGGCATGTATTGCATTGAAGCTAGAGGCGTGAAGGGTACTCTAATTTTGAATACAGGTTTGTTTAATGACTTAAAAAAATATATATTTGGTTCGGTCAAGTGTCAGGTGCTCAGCATGTAATTTTATTTATGTCTGCGATGAATTGTGAGTAGAAAGATTATTGGAAATCTGGGCCAAGGGGATGGGGATTTGAGCTCGGAGCTGTTCATGCTCTGTCATTTCGGTCCCAAGGTGGCTATCTTGTCCGCCATGTTGGATGTCAGTGACCTTGACGGTGACCTTTAACCTTAAAAACCCCAAAATATAAAATAATAAAAACAAATTATTAAAACTTATTTAAAAAACTGTTTAAATACTTAAAAATTAATCATTAATACATTATTTATAACAAAATTATTTAAATAAAATAATCTTACATTTCCGAAGGTTTCCACNAAAAATTAATCATAAATACATTATTTATAACAAAATTATTTAAATAAAATAATCTTACATTTCCGAAGGTTTCCACTAGATCCACGTCCAGCAGACGACTGACCCCCACCACCACAAATTATTCCACCCACACCCATGATTCTCATTGGCTAATTAGTCGACAGGCCTCCAATGTTTCTCATTGGATAATTTCTCGTGTGTTTTCGGAAACCTTCGTTTGACCAATTAGGCACGTTCGCTCCGCCATTAACTACGTTGGTTCGATCCCCACCCATGATTCTAATTGGCTAATATCTGCACCCCCTCCATCCCTACTCATGATTCTCATTGGCTAACCACGTCATGTGACAATCTCTCTCACTGGCTAATTTCTCGTACGTTTACGGAAACCTTCGTTCCGACCAATCAGCCTACTTTGGTCGCAAGCGTGGACAATTTTTTTTTGCACTAAACTCCTTATAAAGCACACCCCGCGCCCCATCGGAAAAGCAATCATTTTCTTGCTCTTAAAAAGGCACGTGTGTTGTCCGAGCAGCCATAAAATCTTTTCTGCCATCGTAGCATTTGCAAAGGTGCGTTCGCGTAGTGCCTTGGACAAATGGGACGAGTTGCCGTAACTGCGGAAAGAATTTCACCTGGACTACGCACCTCACGAAATTTCGACTCTATTCAAGTATTTGCTGGCCCACTTACATCAGGATGAAGACTTATGGGACTGCTTTCCGTGCAAGGAGTGTTTCGAGGGCTGCACCACCCCGGTTCCCGAAATGCCGTATCGCAGTGGCTAGTGCAAGCCCGCCGAGCAGATCTCGCGACGTCCGCGCCTGTGGAAGATACCCCCGTGGATGACGCCCACGTGGAATACGCGCCCGTGGAAGTTGTCTACTCGGAAGCTGTACCTGTGGAAAATGATCCCCTTCAAGAAATTGACTCGCAAGCACTACCCGGCGAGGAAACCAACCCAGAACACTGGTGCCCTATGTGTACGGACCTCGATGAAGTTTTAGATGACTTTGTAGAAAGTTTTTGGAACTCAGTGTGCATGGCAACTATAATTTTTTAATATAGCAAAATTATAAAAAAAAAAATGTTTTGCAACATCCAAAGTTTTTGCTCGTTGGACTCGTAAACCATCAATCAGATTGACATCTCGTACAGTGACGAAGATGAGAAACCAAAGTTTTCACTTTTTTACCTCCATATCCGTGGCAGCACCTCGACTGCACCAAGCAACAGGCGTACCGCCTACATATGTACGAAAAGCACGGACTAAGGTGGGACGAGGGAAATATTCCGTAGGAAAAAATTTCCAAAATTTTGGAGGAAGCCATAATTTGCGGGTATCCTGTGAGTTGAGGGATTATGGGGACTTTGATACATCGGGACCTGGGACCGGAGCGTCGGAGCTGTTCGTGCTCTGTCATTCCGGTCGGCCGGCGACCATAATGGATCCAGGTGACCTTGACCTTTGACTTTGACCTTGATGACCTTAGATCGTAACCCGGTGATATTTAATCTGACACCTAAAACAAAAAAAAATATATAAATGTTAATTTATAATATTATTAAAAATTATTTTATAATTTAAGAAATGAAAAAAAAGTATTATTTAAACTTATTACTAAAAAATTTGTTATTACAATTTTATTTAAAAAACTTACATTTAGGAGGACACCCGACCACCATCACCACTCACCTATGATCATTCTATCGTGTGTCGTCATCATAGTTTTTTCGTTTGTAATTTGTTTATACATTACTGGAGTTTGTCTCTCACCTTCGTCGGACCGCCTTCTTGGTTTTTTCGTTTGCCATTGTTTTACTTTTCTGGTGCTGTCCACATCACCGCGCCCAGCAGACAACTAACGCCCTCCACTCCCCCTTTCCAGTATATTTGATTGACCAATTGCCCCACCCCTGTTTCTCATTGGCTAATTGTGCAACCCCTTCCAATATATTTAATTGCTCCACCAGTGTTTCTCGTTGGCTAATTACTCGGGTGTTATTGGAAACCTTCGTTCCGACCAATCGGCGGCCTTATTTAAGTGCGAGGGCGAACTATTTTTCCCCTTTAAATACTCTTTATAAGACGTATCCCTAGCCCCATCGGAAAATCAGTCATTTTTATTATTCTTAGAAATGTATGCGTGTTGTCCGAGCAGCCATAAAATTCTTTTGGCCATGATGTAATGTTTCCATGCAATATTATGATAATTCTAGTAATTTATATTTTGTGTTTATGTTTGTTTTGTTTTGTTTGTTTAGGTTAAGGCCGTCATTAAATTTCTTGGGTAACAATATTATTTCGCTCTTTTGTGGGCATCTAAAATATCTCATATGTGCAGACAGTGTAATTTTATTATTTTATGTATTTATTCAATGTTTGTTTATGTTTTGGAATGTGTTTTGTAATTTTTGACTTAGGCATGTTTTGCACTGAAGCAAGAGACTAGAATGGTACTCTAATTTTCAATACAGGTTTGTTTTGTGACTTTAAAGAGAAGATTGATGGAATGCAATATATGTATATTTATTGTATAATATTCTGTATGAATAACGTAAGAAATTTTCTTTTCTCTAATTTGTTAATGTTTGAATTATAGTCGTAAAGGTTCGGCCAAGAGTCAGGTGCTCAGCATTTAATTTGATTTATGTATGCAATGAGTGAGCGAAACTTGTTTTAATTTTATATTTTTTATTTCATTAAATTGGCACGCTTTCCTGCATGATTTATCTTGTACATAAATTTGTCAAGTGATGTTTGAAAAGACATTGCGGGCGAGATCCGCCGGCTTTTCGAAAGCACGGGCAAAATATTCTACAACGTCAAATGAAGGGGACGTGATGTGTGTCGCTCTAAACTACGATTGACAGATAGAATTAAGAGATAGCACAGTAATATGTGTGGAAGTTGTTCCATAGTGATCTATTTGCATAATTATGCCCAGTTGTGGCATTGGCATTAATTAGTTCAATTATAAATAAAATGAATTTCTCCTTATCCAGTATCCCGGTAAGAAACTGTGTTCTTCTATCCCGTTCATATAAANAATTATAAATAAAATGAATTTCTCCTTATCCAGTATCCCGGTAAGAAACTGTGTTCTTCTATCCCGTTCATATAAAAATTTTAAGAGGCTACCAAAAGGGAGAAGTTGAATGCATTTGTGTGTGAAACACGTTTTTATGGCCACAACAAACCCTGCTGACCAGTTTCTTATGTTCTATTACTGAGCACCAGCGAATATTAAGAAAGGTTTTACAGTTAAATGTAACTGACATTTTTTCTCTTGTTAAAATTTTTAAAAATTATAACAGTAATTATTAAAGTGATATAAACGGCAATTTATGAATAAAGGCCAATTAAAAAAAATCATTTGATTTAAATAATTTCAGAACGGTGCAAATTTATTTTTGAATATAAACAATTTTTACAAAACCTTCTATTCTTTTATTTATGGATAAGTTATGTACAGTCATACACCAACACCACTGAGGAAATAAATAATGTTATTTAACAGCATTTGTTATTTTGCCACATTTTATATGACGTGTTTTGTTGTGTGAGGTTTATTATTATTTTTTTAAGAATGTCATGCTGAATTGTGTTTTGTTCCTGTAACAACACCTGGAGTGTTATCTTTTCGATTCGTCCATTCTGTCACGTTGAACATAATATCCATTAATAATCACGCTCATATAATATGGTGGAATTGAATTAATTTGTTCACACACCATCATACTGGTCACCCCAGAATACATAAGATAATTTTTTCGCAAGAGTTCAATATTTTCCATTTAACATAACTGATGGCTTTGTGTAGTCTAAGAAATAGCCAGAATATAATGTTTTGTAAATATTTTGGCGCTGCTACTTCGTACTGTTAACAGTTTCAATGAATTTAATGAGGAGGCATGCTCTGGCCCGCCTCGCCCTGTTGTCCAAGATTCCAGCAGATTCCGCGCGTGACCGACGCCATGTTGGCTACTCCGTAGTTATTACGTTTCCATNCTGTTGTCCAAGATTCCAGCAGATTCCGCGCGTGACCGACGCCATGTTGGCTACTCCGTAGTTATTACGTTTCCACGAGAGAGTGTCCACGTTTCGCGCTTTATTCCACTGGACCATCTTAAACCACGACTATTTCCCGTGCAGTACTGTTTTCGGTGAGTTATTAATATTTCATTATTCTCTCTATTGCCGTCACTGGGTCGTTGCACACAAAGAAAGGGAACACACCAGTGATATATGTTTGTGATGTGATGAAAGTTTCTTGCATGAATCGCCTACAGAATGTGCACACACACATACACACACATATTTACACTTCAAAAAGGTTTTTTTTTACTTGTTACTGAAGTGACAGTTACTTGAAACACGTAATATGTTAAGCGTATTTTCCACCAGTATCATNCTGTTGTCCAAGATTCCAGCAGATTCCGCGCGTGACCGACGCCATGTTGGCTACTCCGTAGTTATTACGTTTCCATGAGAGAGTGTCCACGTTTCGCGCTTTTTTCCACTGAACCATCTTAAACCACGACTATTTCCCGTGCAGTACTGTTTTCGGTGCGTTATTAATATTTCATTATTCTCTCATAACGGCAGTGACCCAGCAACGTGTGTTTCTTTCCCTTGTGTGCAGTGATATATGTTTGTGATGTGATAAAAGTTTCTTGCATGAATCGCCTACAGAATGTGCACACACACATACACACGCATATTTACACTTCAAAAAGGTTTTTTTTTTTACTTGTTACTGAAGTGACAGTTACTTGAAACACGTAATATGTTAAGCGTATTTTCCACCAGTATCATATTTTATGTAACATAAATCGTCGGAATTATAATTTCAGCAGCCTAAGATAAGATGTGCTAACTGCATACATAGTTTACTTATTTTTCATTTCTATTCATTACGTGTAATTACACGAGGGCGAACTAATTCTGTAGACTTATCCACTTTCATGCCTAACGTCATTTGATATTTATTAATGCACACTTATGTCTAAAGCGTTTTAGATTTTATTATTATGATTTTAATTACGAAGTGTTTCTGTGGTCTAAACGCATGTCAGTGTGTTTGTGTTACGGTATCGGGGATTTATAACTTTGGGTCAAAGTTTTAACCTCAATATGTTTATTGAAGTGCTTGAAAATAATAACGCCAGGTTTTTTTTGATAATGTTATTAAATTGTAGTTCGTCAAGTTCATGAGAATTGTCACTTCTTGAGCTTATAGCTNTTGCGAAGTGTTTCTGTGGTCTAAACGCATGTCAGTGTGTTTGTGTTACGGTATCGGGGATTTATAACTTTGGGTCGAAGTTTTAACCTCAATATGTTTATTGAAGTGCTTGAAAATAATAACGCCAGGTTTTATTTTTGATAATGTTATTAAATTGTAGTTCGTCAAGTTCATGAGAATTGTCACTTCTTGAGCTTATAGCATAAATAAGTCAAGTTATCAGTAATTGCTTTGTACTAGAAGAATCATGTTGTACTTTCCTGCGTACAAAACTATTTAAAACAATGCAAGGCGCGTTCAGACGTGAGTCTAGAGTTATTATTTAATTTTGGCCAAGTGATTATTTATTCAAATGTAAAATATACTACCAAATACATTTTTTTTCACGGCGACTATTAAAGGCCGAACTTTAAGCGTTGCTTCCTTTTTAAGCGTGTTGCAGAAACAATAAACCTGTAACTTATTTTAATGTGTCACAGAATAATTCATGTATGGTACCAAATATTTGCTTCTGTCAGGATAAAAACACATTTTGTGGCTCATTCAAACATGGATAAACTCGTAAAATTAAAATTTAACAAAATAGCAAAAACATCACTTCTGAAAACGTAAAACGAAGTTTAAAGATATAACTGGCAATATTTAAAGCTAAAATTTGCAGTTAAATAGGAAAGCATGTTATGTATAAAAAAATAAGGATGAAACCAATAATAATAACGAATAAACCCACCTTCAAATTAGTTTTCAGCTTCTTTCCAGTTCTACATAATTGCCAGCAAAACATAAAACATATATAACATTTTCTATGTATGCGAATTCCGTAAAATTCCCCATTAAATTAATTACGGAAATAGGAATACACTTTCACTGCAGTCTGTTGCAGAAAACATTTAATATGACAGAAATTTTTTTAGATATCTATGCTGTGTACCTTGTGACCAATATGTATATGCCAAATTATTGTCATTCAAAAATATTAACTGAAATCATTTAGCACACGTGTAAAACTCTGCACCAGATACATTTTACCTCCGAACATTTAAATTTTCTATAAAAATTAGAAATAGTTTTTGCAAATTCACATTTTGGATTTTGCAATTTATACCGCATCAGAAAATCTCGTGCTTTCTGAAACAAGTTGACTGTACATATAACGTCGCAATACCTCGTCATGTCAACAGCTAACATAACAAACAGCATGGCTTCCAAGTGTCAGAAGAGCTAAGGCGGAGGTATACATTAGCAGAGCAACAACACTGCGCTACTTTCTCATAACTGTCAAAAAACGGTCTTTGTAAATGAAACAGAATATACCACGGTATTACGCGACAAGGTGCTGTACTGGTATTGGCTTGTGGCATTGGCTATTGTTATGATTTCAAAAATTGGATGGACGTCTACAAATTGCCATCATTTTATAGAGAAAATGTAGAGAAGAAAGAAAAAAAGAATATTACGCGATTATTTGTCCCAAACTCGCTAATAAAACTAAATTTTTGACTTTATGCACGGTAATTATGACTATCTTCTTGAGAAGATTGCTTGCACAGGATGGATTGCTGCATAAACTTAAATTTAAAAAATGCACGGTAGGTTATATAGATAACATAAGTAGCCTTGGGATTCGCAGCATACGAAGATTGCGCAGAATAGAGCGTCCTAAGGTAATTTAAGTAATTTCCACCCTCCACCCGAACTATGGCAATATCTCAAACGCAAGGCATTGACTTGTAGCTGAAAAACTAGACATTCTCGAAACTTGCTGAACTGTGGACGTGCACGTATTTAATTTTGAAATGATTAAGATTCATCGTTTAGCCTACAACAGTGTCTACAACAGTAACGAATGTCTTCTACAGAATAATAATTTCGTTCATTTTAAACCTGAAAGAAAACGTTATAAAACTAAATATATTATTTTTTATTCGTGTTAAAACTGCAATGCAACATTTTTGGTTGAGCGTAAACTCTGAAATGAAAAAAATTATAATCGACGGTAAAATATAAAAACAAAGCTGCAAGACTTGTCATTATTACTGTGTCCATTATTCTAAGAGAAAAAATTTCTGAACTGACGGCAGCGTTGTACTCAACTTAGACCCGAAAGGCGAATCGTTCATGGATCTTTCCAAGTGTAGAATAATTTCAGAAGCCTAAACAACTAATAATACAATGATTTGNAAGGCGAATCGTTCATGGATCTTTCCAAGTGTAGAATAATTTCAGAAGCCTAAACAACTAATAATACAATGATTTGGTGCATAATTAAAAAGAGACGTACTGGAAATAACTATTTCCACTGGAGCCTTATGTATTCAAACACATTTTTAATTAAAAAAATAACTGTTAAAATATATTATAAATGTTCGGCAATCGACACACTTTATTATAGGGTGAAGTTCTGTGCAGCGAGGATATGCGTGTTATAAAACTGGATACACTCAAATAAATTTCGGGCATCGAATCGAGAGTTTACAAGTTGGGGCAAACACGTTAATTAATCTACACAGCTCATCAAAATTGAGTAGATAAAAAATAGCGCTGCTACACTGCAGTTTGACGAGGGACGCCAATCTCAGTGGCAAACCGAACAATACACTGTACGAGTTTACGGTTATAGATTTCCCAAAGATTTAAACTGACCAAAGTGCCACGGAGTATTAATTATGTTGGTCAGTTGTTTCATAAAACAAGCGTAGCAGTTTCGAACTTGAATCCAAACGACAAGCCGATAAATTTCCAAAATGAATAAATCACTCTGCGTCCGCATCAGAAATGAATAGACAGAGCTGTGCATACAAAGTGAATAAAGGCGTGCATGTCAATTAACCCATGAACAATATACCACGGAGTACCGGTATGCTTATATTTGCCAGAACAAAATTTATCACTTCGTTTCAAAGTGTGTGTGTTCTAGAGAAAAAATGACATTTGTTCATTACCCAGAAAGCTTAATTTGACAATTTTATGACACAGTAGACAAACTAAAATTTTACTATCAACTCTACCTCGCAGGGTCAGTTTCACTGTATAGAGGTGTTCGCATCTCAAAACAAATTGCAAGATGTTTACATTGTGTTTATATAGTTTACGTGAATAAATGGTTCTCTGATGAAAGCTGATGGGACCCCCCACCCCCTTTTTCACCTAATCCATTCTCCTAACATCCCTCACGCGGGCTCGCATTGGAGTACGTCACCTATTCGAACACATTATGTTTGATGAAATGTGAGATTTTGCCATAACATCAACCTTAAAATAACTACCTTTCGCATATGCTACGTAATCTTTATACCGCAAAAATGGTGGGCTCGGACTTGGCAAATATATATAAAGTAGGCGTTTATACGTCAGAAAAATTTTAGTTGTGGATTCATGTTGAGCTTGCGACGTTATGTTTATCAGCGCCATCTAATTCTGTGCAGTGGTGTACTCTTTGCTCGGTTCAGATCCCCTTCTCTTTCCTCCCTGTTTACCCTCCCCTTCCCCTTTTCTCTTCGTGCGTCATTATTTTTTGATTGGACGTGGTAGTATATGTAAGGCCTTGCATGGCCTCGCTCTGTCTACTTTAGGCCCTTCAGACGTATGCCACGTTACGCNCGTGGTAGTATATGTAAGGCCTTGCATGGCCTCGCTCTGTCTACTTTAGGCCCTTCAGACGTATGCCACGTTACGCCGCTACCCTACGTCTGCAAGATCTACGTTTGTTCTTGCTGGATTAGTTGCACTTTACCTCGGTCAGCTGAGGTCAAACACTGCTACCATGTTTTCGAGCTGACGTTTTACTAGCACGGCTACGGAGCGATGGGGCACTTTAAAAATGGCAAGTCATGGAAAACGTGAATTGTTCTGTAGAGTTGTTAAATTTTTGGTTATTTGTGTGGCAAGTGGTGTTATACTTTGGGTAGGCAGTAGTGCTAGTCCATTTCAAAATTTTGGTTTTGGCTGCCCTTCCAAATTATGTTTCGGCCTAACTATAATGTCGCGTTACTGTGTGTCCTTCTTTAACATGTCATGGTTATCCTTGTTCGCCGCCTAAGTTTGATTAATGTTTGCTGTTTCACTGTTTCCATGAATTCACCGTAAGGGGGTTTATCTTTTAAATTGCTTGTTGTTTGTCCTGTAAAGTTTTTATCGGTCGGAGCTTTGACGGGTCCCAAACGACTGCCTCCTACTGGAATTGTTTTAATTGTTTTTAATATTATTTTATTGGAAATTGTTGCTTTCATAGGCAATTATTGCTGCACTGTTTTTTATAGTACTTTAAAGTAAAATTGGTGCTGAGAATAATTATGAGTCAATAAAGGGTAGTAATTTTTAGCTGTTGCGTTGGCGAAGTAAAGTTTGGATCATTGTTAATCAAAATTATTGTTGTAATGGAGCCGATATGCATTTTATATATACAATGAGAATTTTTTCCTTTGGTGCTCTGAAACTAGTGATGCGTTCTAATGATTTGTATCAATTGTATGAATTATTAATGATTGGTTACTCATTGTGATCACTATTTATGAACGCCTGATTTTCATANATTTGTATCAATTGTATGAATTATTAATGATTGGTTACTCATTGTGATCACTATTTATGAACGCCTGATTTTCATATACATTTAAATTTTATTAGTTTTTTATGGGTTGTTTTCGATTCAGCAGTGATTGTATTTTCATAAAATAAATAGAGTTCGAAACTTTTTTCCTTCATGTAGTTATTTGTGAACTATCACAGGCTTTGAAGATGACAACGAGAATAAACAGAAATTGCAGACAATATGATCCAAGATTGATTCTAGCAGCTTGCATCTCGGTGCTGCAGTGAGTGTCAGAGAAATCCCACAGCCCTTTTCTATAAGTTTGAGTATCATAGAAGTTATTAGTCCTTATTTTATTACTAGCATGCAGTAGAATGTAAAATTATTTGATTACGTCCATAAGAAAAAACATTGACATCGGATTTAGGAGTTTCAGCCTCGTTACTGCTGGCGTACGTTAATATGGAGTTACATTTCAAAGCATTATAATTTGGTTTTTTCTTTGGAAAATGGGATATTGTGCGTGTACATGGATAGTTAACGAAGGGGCGCAACGAGGTTTTTATGCTCAATCACCTCGAAGCTATAAACTTTGACAAGCTGAAATTGACTCTCTGGGACCTCTGACCATCGTTTAATGCCTGACACCGCAGATTCCGTTGCCCAGCATGTCCCATCCAATGACTGACATTGCAGCAGACAAACTCGTCCACTCTCGACTGAGCATCCAGCACAGGGTGCGACGATTGGACTGAACATGCGCATATCCCCCCCCCCCCNGAAGCCTTGAGTCATCGAGAAGATTCACCACAAGTGACAGAGCTCATTAACTAACGCAAGACAGACAAGAAGATGATCCAAGGGTGATGAAATATCGAAAGCCAAGGTTCGATCCAGCAAACTCAAGACCCAGGAGCCCAAAGCGGTGAACCATTGCTGTGCCTGAAGCATCTGCTGATCACAAAACTCATAATTTTCTATCGAGGACATTTTTGCTTTTAAATTACGTCACCACATCCCCGTGTGCAGCGAATCTTCGCAGTGTTTGGTGGTTCTGCTACACGATGCGGTGCAAATGTTAAAGAGATTGTCATAATTTATGAAAATGGTCGGCATTAACTAAATTTTATTCAATGTGTACTTGTAGTAGTAAAATGTTTAAGGCAAGTAAACTATTTTCGTAATATTGTTGTCATTATTGATACTGACAGAAGAATAAATGCAAACAAAATATGTTCAAGAGGGCCAGGGTGTGTCTGTATGGGTGAATGTGTTCGAATGGATGTGTGTTTTATGGCTAACCGTTTTATGGCTACCTGTGTTCAGATTATATGTGTCTGTGTATGAGAAAAGGTTTTGTAAAAGTGCATGTTGTCAAGTGTGACTGTTGTATGTGTCGATTGNATTTGTATCAATTGTATGAATTATTAATGATTGGTTACTCATTGTGATCACTATTTATGAACGCCTGATTTTCATGTACATTTAAATTTTATTAGTTTTTTATGTGTTGTTTTCGATTCAGCAGTGTTTGTATTTTCATAAAATAAATAGAGTTCGAAACTTTTTTCCTGCATGTAGTTATTTGTGAACTGCCACAGGCTTTGAAGATGACAACGGGAATAAACAGAAATTGCAGACAATATGATCCAAGATCGATTCTAGCAGCTTGAATCTCGGTGCTGCAGTGAGTGTCAGAGAAATCCCAAAGCCCTTTTCTATAAGTTTGAGTATCATAGAAGTTATTAGTCCTTATTTTATTACTAGCATGCAGTAGAATGTAAAATTATTTGATTATGTCCATAAGAAAAAAACATTGACATCGGATTTAGGAGTTTCAGCCTCGTTACTGCTGGCGTACGTTAATATGGAGTTACATTTCAAAGCATTATAATTTAGTTTTTTCTTTGGAAAATGGGATATTGTGCGTGTACATGGATAGTTAACGAAGGGGCGCAACGAGGTTTTTATGCTCAATCACCTCGAAGCTATAAACTTTGACAAGCTGAAATTGACTCTCTGGGACCTCTGACCATCGTTTAATGCCTGACACCGCAGATTCCGTTGCCCAGCATGTCCCATCCAATGACTGACATTGCAGCAGACAAACTCGTCCACTCTCGACTGAGCATCCAGCACAGGGTGCGACGATTGGACTGAACATGCGCATATCCCCCCCCCCCCNAGACAGACAAGAAGATGATCCAAGGGTGATGAAATATCGAAAGCCAAGGTTCGATCCAGCAAACTCAAGACCCAGGAGCCCAAAGCGGTGAACCATTGCTGTGCCTGAAGCATCTGCTGATCACAAAACTCATAATTTTCTATCGAGGACATTTTTGCTTTTAAATTACGTCACCACATCCCCGTGTGCAGCGAATCTTCACAGTGTTTGGTGGTTCTGCTACACGATGCGGTGCAAATATTAAAGAGATTGGCATAATTCATGAAAATGGTCGGCATTAAGTAAATTTTATTCAATGTGTACTTGTAGTAGTAAAATGTTTAAGGCAAGTAAACTATTTTCGTAATATTGTTGTCATTATTGATACTGACAGAAGAATAAATGCAAACAAAATATGTTCAAGAGGGCCAGGGTGTGTTTGTATGGGTGAATGTGTTCGAATGGATGTGTGTTTTATGGCTAACCGTTTTATGGCTACCTGTGTTCAGCTTATATGTGTCTGTGTATGAGAAAAGGTTTTGTAAAAGTGCATGTTGTCAAGTGTGACTGTTGTATGTGTCGATTGNTTATATGTGTCTGTGTATGAGAAAAGGTTTTGTAAAAGTGCATGTTGTCAAGTGTGACTGTTGTATGTGTCGATTGTATGAGTTTGTTGCTGTATGTGTGTGTGGCTATTTATGTGTGTACTGTGTGCTAGAGAAAGTATGGTTTGGTGCTCCAAGTGTGAATGCTGCAATTTCCAATCGTGTTTTGTAAAAAAATTGATTAACATTTTTAGAATAGTTTTTCCGAGACCATTTTCAGAAAGATTGAGCACCATCGATACTTTTTCAATGGAGAATATTTAGATTTTTTTATTAGTAATTGCATACCTGGTTGGAAATACAGATGGCAGGAGTGTGCAAACAGGCTCTTTCGCTTCTGCCTAAATATTATGCTGGTGCTAATGGATATGTATTATTCTCATATTTATTTTTATACATTTAGATGTTTAAAATGTTTGACGGTCTCCCTTTTGATCTAAATTTAGAAAATTATTACACAAGTCTTGAATTATTTGTGAATTGTAAATAATTACTGTACATAATAGGCAGAATAAATAGTTAGTGAGTGAAGAGATTTAGGCGGCTCTTGACAGCGAGGTCTTGAGGGCCGCTGAGGGTGATTGAGGGTAGTATGGAGCAGCGCCGGAATGAGGGGGCGGGTGAAGCGGGATATCCCTGAGAAAACCCGCCAACCAGCGGCATTGTCCGGCACGATTCCCACGTGCGAAGGTTCGGGAGTGGCCCAGCCGGGGATTGAGCCCGGTTCGCCTTGGTGGGAGGCGAGCAGGCTAACCAATCGGCGCCGCCGCCCCGACAAGGCAGTAATACGCTAGTGATAGTAGAATGAATTTAATACTAGCATCAGTTCATAGAGCAAGCTACGGCATTTATAATTCACAAGATGTTTCTTGAATGNTAGAATGAATTTAATACTAGCATCAGTTCATAGAGCAAGCTACGGCATTTATAATTCACAAGATGTTTCTTGAATATCATGCCGGGCAAGTGGTGTGAAAGAACAGGCATGAAGTGCCACTGTCCATGCGCGTAATGCGGCAATGTGAGCGCATGCGTGCGCGCGTGTGTGTGTGTGAGAGAGAGAGAGAGATAGAGAGAGAAGTTTGTAGGACTAGGGACAATGTGCCGTTTATTAGTCATGGCACCGTGAATTGGTAGTGGAAGCTTAGTTAAAACTCGCCATCGCAGCCCAGAGGATGTTTCGGCGCCACGTAAGCGTGCAACGTCATGACAACACCGGATCATGCGTCAACCAAAAAAGACCTACAAAACATTCCCATCAGCATAATACATCGCGTTCTGCAGGGTTTCAGCTACCGTTTGGAGGAACGTGTTGCCTGCGATGCTGTTTATTTTATATATTTAAAGCGTGCAATATAAATAAAAAATGATAATAAAAATCTCCACAGATTAAACTAACGAAACTTGAAATATACACCTAAAGTTTATTCATCCACGTCAAAGTTGTAGTGGGAGACAAACAGTAAAATGTTTTGAAAATGTTATTTTTTTTTAAATTCTAACTATAGATAAGCCAGGAACCCTAAGATTTGAATAATTTCTGCATAAAAAGACTTATTGAAGTAAATTAAATGCCGAACAAAAATTATGCATTTCAAAGATGAAACGAAAAGCCACCTTCCACAGTGTATTTTGATCTCACAGCGTTACAAAAAATTCTCCCTTTTGTTCACTATGCTAGGTGTATGCCAAATTTCTTTGAAATGTTTTGAGTTGTCATTGGAATAATATTTACGAACTGAACATTTTCAGGAGGAAACATATCCCACAATCTATTTTGCAAAAACTTAAGAATAATATACTATATTCTGGTTATTAGTGGCTGTTAGCTTTTAATGTGTGTTGCAAATAGGTTTAATGTTCTTAGAGATTTCATGTGTTGCCCAAAAATTCTTATAGGATCATAGCTGTGAAAATTCATGTATGATATATAAAATTCCATAAAAATATTAATAGCACAAACGTAACCAAACTATAAATTTTAAAGAATAATGGTAAGGTAGCTCCTGAGATTCCGCAAATTTAAAATTCAGTGGTTCCTCATACAAAATAAAGGACAAAAAATTATTTTACTCAAATTATGGCATTCTCACGTTACGATAAACAAGAAAAATCTATTACTTCACGTACATCTAATGGTTCTTATAGATGGCATATTGCATTGTTATTTATACAACCACTTTTGTATTAAAAATGTGCGTGCTCTAAATTGGTAGAAATAATAGGGGAAATCTGTCGCACGATTTCCGAAATAAGCTATGTTTTACTAAAAATTTACAAAAAACAGAGTTTTTAAGTATCCTTTTATTGCAGCCAAGAGCTATAAAATTTGACACGTCCGTCGCTAACCCGTGGTGATGCGCATGCATTATTCACATCCATTTAAAACGCCTCAAGTACCGAGAGTTTGGTGATTTTTAAGTAGGGAATACAAAGGGGCGCATACATAAACGGCAAGGTCGTATTATTCGTCTTCATTCCTACACTCTAAGAAATAATTCGGAAATTTACCACACCAGTGTATACGTTTAGTGAGAAAGCAGGAATGGTAATGTTTTCCCCATTACGTTCATTGTAGCGTTTCTAAATTTTCTTAGGAAACAGTCAAATGCGTAGAGAAGTTTCCATCTTTTTATAATAGTGACGCTAAACATTCCTATATCTGCAGCTTCANATAGTGACGCTAAACATTCCTATATCTGCAGCTTCATGTATAGCATTATTACCATACAGTCTATATGTTTAAAACTTCCATTACAGTTTCGTAAGTTTACCAGAAAATGTTTTACAGTACTGTTTCTTAACAGTTTACAAAATTTTGAGTGAGTTTCGTATACGTTATTTTTAAATATTTGCGAACTGTTTGCATATTGTTCTGAAACTGTTTTAGAACAAAAGATACGCAATTAGGAAATAAATTCGGATTTATTTGGAGAAAGAAAGAATGATTCATGTTTTCCACCTGGATGGAAAGCATGCAACAGTTTTTGCGTATCTGGACGTGTTCGGAAACTAGGTGCAGAAACAGGACAGACTTTGGACGTCAGTCAGTTCGGATTCCTCAACTGTCAAATATGATAGCAGTTCTTCTTTGTAAGATACCAGTTGTTGTGCGTAACTTATAATGTTATTAAAATAAGGTTGCGGACACGTGATAACACGGTGAAACTCGTTGTGAAGTTTCATTCTATAACCGTTCTGTCGAATATAACAAATTGTGAATATAAAAATCACCTTCCCCCAAGCAGGCGTGCTACATAATTCTTAACAAAATACAGTAATGAAAGCTGCAACTTCTTCTGGGAACATCCGAAACAGAACTGCTTTCTGGGCAAAGTACACGGTACAGAAATAGAGTTTGTGAAACATGTGTTTAGCGTTCTGGAAACAGTTTGGGCTGTTTGCAGACGACATGAAACCGTTTTCATACATGTTTTCAAGAGTAAACGAGGCTTTAGAGAAATATTTATGTCAGCCGCTGATTGTAGAACTGATTATTCCTCCAATGTACGGGAGTAAACAACTAAAGTTACGGTATTTTCAGTAAAAGTGGGAAAGCGAAATAGAACGTTACCAAAGGGCTAGCTCTTAAATATTCATGGAACGCACGTAGACGTGTGGATGTTAGTTAAGGGGGAAGTATCCTTGCCATCTTGTATTTACGAATCTTTCTCCATAACTAAACTTAGGAGCCAATATTTAAAAGCCGAGCTATTCAATGGATAGGGAACATCTTAACAGTTATTTCGAAAACCGAATTAACTTTTTCTTATATTATTAGTTTTACATCTGTAACCGTAATCAAATGTTACCTAATTATTTAATAATGCCAACCCCACATGGGAAAATACAGGCATATTTGAAACCATTCAAATGTCAAAAAATTCATTAAGTAGCCCTCTGTGTGATGTCTAGCTTTGATTTTTATGTCTTGTCATAAATTTTCATTACGAAGAATTGTAAGAAAAAAATTGAAAATGGAATGGTTACTACTCCTTGAACGTCTCTTAATATATGTTGTTGAAAGCTTTTTCAACCTCCTCGGAGCACGCCATTTTATTCTGAGCAAAATGTATGACGTTTAGATGAATTGCTGAGTGTAATGTCTCGCCCGTACTGCAATATTGACTCGGAAGAAGCGNGAAACAAAGAATACATAAAAAAAATCAAATAAATGTAGTTATTTGTTAGGATAATTGGAAACTAGATAAACTAAATGGTTTAAAAAGCAATAACAATAAGTAAAACAGATCGTTTACGTGCTTACGTCTTCTGTTTATCTTAAGCTAGGATATATTTATAGGCGTGGTTTTATCAATGAAGATGCAAACTTCCCTGTACCCAGTCAAATTCCTGGCAATGCCACTACCTGAAACAGATGATAGTTTTTACAATTATTTGCATTTTAAATTAACAACCTCTCAAATATTTAGTTAAAATTACACACCTGGTTCAAGCACGGAGACAGGCGGTGGTACGTTCGGGCATGGAGACATACAGAAGTAGATGTTCTCCTGGAGATCCTGCCACAGCTGGTGCAACTGACCCTTTAAATCCACTGTAGTTGCCTCTGGTGGACGTNGCTGGTGCAACTGACCCTTTAAATCCACTGTAGTTGCCTCTGGTGGACGTTGACGTACAATCTGGTCCCAAACATTCTCGATAGGCGAGAGGTCTAGGGATGTTGCTGGCCAAAGAAGCATGTTAACATTGTGAATGCAGGTCAGATATACCAATGCTGTGTGAGGCCGAGCGTTATCCTGCGGCAAAATGGGGCTGTCAAGCTGCACCGGGAAGGGGAACGCAGCGCAATAAGGGTTGCTTCAATCCCCATCAGTGTGGTGCGGGAATCGTAGAAAATGGCACCCAACGCCATGACAGCAAGGCGGTGTGCTGCTCTAAAATGAAGCGTGGATCACGGAGCTGGCCAAGATATCTCCAGACTAGTATTTGGCGATCGTATATATCGAGACAGAACCGTGAATCGCCTTCTCGAATTGTGTGTGTGAGTTTCATCCTCTTCCCACTGCATTTTACACTGACTCACAGTGTAGGCAAAACGGTTGTAATGGCGAGCAATGCGCCGTAGTGTCCAATCTGCCTGTCAGAGGCTGACGATGCGGCCTCTCTGATACTCATCCAGCTGGGGCATAGGTTTGTTGAATGCACCTTCGGAGCATGCTGCCTATTCATTAAACTTTGTTCTCTGGCTCATACTGCTCACAACGCTACTAAAGCCTTATTAGGCGTCTTGCAGCTATGCATGATGAATGCACATGCATGCCTCCCTAGTGGCACATACAGGCAAGCAAACCACATTATACGTTAATGGGACACATGTCGGGCTCAAACAATANTGAATGCACCTTCGGAGCATGCTGCCTATTCATTAAACTTTGTTCTCTGGCTCATACTGCTCACAACGCTACTAACGCCTTATTAGGCGTCTTGCAGCTATGCATGATGAATGCACATGTATGCCTCCCTAGTGGCACATACAGGCAAGCAAACCACATTATACGTTAATGGGACACATGTCGGGCTCAAACAATANATGCCTCCCTAGTGGCACATACAGGCAAGCAAACCACATTATACGTTAATGGGACACATGTCGGGCTCAAACAATACTGCGTGGCAACCTTCATTGTACTCGCGTGATTCGTTAATGGTGATCAGTTTTTCTTGCATATGAGTGTATTCCACCGTGGCTCAATACCAGGGCCTTATCTTCAGTAACGCTTCAGGGTCACGAGAACCTTCCTGTTNTGAGTGTATTCCACCGTGGCTCAATACCAGGGCCTTATCTTCAGTAACGCTTCAGGGTCACGAGAACCTTCCTGTTGGTTAGCTGAGAAACAACCCTGCCCGAGAGGGCATCTCCACATAAAGGTAAGTATTTGCTGTTTGTGTCCCGCTTTAAAGCAAGCATGCTCGACATGGATGGAATCGAATGAGTCTGGCTCTTTAAACCTANTTGCTGTTTGTGTCCCGCTTTAAAGCAAGCATGCTCGACATGGATGGAATCGAATGAGTCTGGCTCTTTAAACCTAGTATACAATATTGGCGTCATCTGCGGACATGGCAGAACCTTAGATGTAGGTTTCCACAACGGAGACCTTCAAGATAGAGCTTTAAAAACAATCACCAGAACGCACCTAAATTTTATGCACAGGTTCTTCTTATGTGTTTTTACTTTCGCAGAGTGGTTGATTATGGATCGTTGTTGTGTCTTAAGATGAAAGCAAATTTGATATTTATTTAAAAATTGTAATTTGTGGATTACAATCTCTAGATAATTAATGTAAGTANAAGATGAAAGCAAATTTGATATTTATTTAAAAATTGTAATTTGTGGATTACAATCTCTAGATAATTAATGTAAGTAATTTAACATTTACGTTTTCTATTCTATTCATTGGTTCATTTACTTATTTTTTAATTAACATTATTTCTTACTCTATCTAGCAAATATTCCGTTCATATTTTCAAGTATCTCGTAGAGTAAGAAGATAAGGCTATATNTTATTTCTTACTCTATCTAGCAAATATTCCGTTCATATTTTCAAGTATCTCGTAGAGTAAGAAGATAAGGCTATATGCGTACGTAATTTCTTACAGGAACAACAATTATTTTTTGGTATGAGTTTTGGACATGGTCCGCGGACAAAGTTCAAATTGGCAAATAATCTAAGGATCTCGGACTTGCGGGCATTCGGACCGAAAGCCATGACGCCAGTGTAACACGTGCATCAATTAGCACTGTGTCCCCAGACATGTTTCCATACATCGCTTATTGTAGACGTGTCGTTCACGGCCCGCTTGAAAAAAAACGGAGAGTGAGATAAGAGTTGAGAGATTTGGGTGGCTCTTAACAATGAGGTCTTGAGAGCCAATGAGGGTGAAATGAGGTGGTATGGAGCAGTGCCAGAATGCAGGGGTGGGGAAAACGGGAGATTCCCGAGAAAACACGCCAACCAGTGGCATCGTCCGGCACGATTCCCCCTTGCGAGAACACATGAAGAGTGAGGAATTGACGTTATGCACGGGTGGACCAATTTAGCCGTTGTCATCGTTCGCCATTCTACCNAACACATGAAGAGTGAGGAATTGACGTTATGCACGGGTGGACCAATTTAGCCGTTGTCATCGTTCGCCATTCTACGAACCCGGCTCAGACCTGCCGTGGTGGGAAACAGGCGTGCCGATCGCAACAAATGACCAGACCAATCTCTGCTGTATAATGTTTAACACTTTCGAATCCGATGCAGATTTTCTGACAATTAAAACAAGCTTAAATATGTGAACTGCCTATATTCACGACTGCACGACCATCAGTTCTGCTGAGCTCTGCATTCAAATTTAAGCTCTTTCTATAGGCTCACGCAAGGCCGGACACGCTTACTATAATGAGCAACATACACTACTGGTCAGGTCTCTGCCAATATAATGCCGAGTTGAAAGTGACCCAATCAAATGTGACTTCCTTTCTAGAATAAAGCACAACCCAACCGGTTCAATTTGAGTTATTGAAATATTTGGGTGTCACTGACGTAATACTGTGTCGCAAAGAATATTGTGAAAACAGCTTGCGAAGTAAATTTTTTTTTTCGGCGGAGTCTACAATGAATGCGGAAGTCGTATTGTTACGACAAACTCCACAAAACTCAGTTACATTCCTGGGACGTCATATTACATCGGCAACGCTCAAAGTGTTAACTCCTTAANTACTCCTTAACTTATACATTAATTTCGCTTTTGAAGTGCTGCAAAATATGAAATTTTCGGTACTTACCAATTTTTTATAGGTAATATCTTACACTTTGAAAACTATCGAAATTATTTCAGTATGTCCATGGCAAAAATATAACCAGTTAGAAAATATTGGGTGTCTCACCAGCATCCAATATCATTTCCGACGGAAAGGAAATGCCTCATTGGTGTTAGCTACTAAACGTGTACAGCATTGCACCTATTTTAAAGGGTCCGCGGTGGCTGAGTGTATAGCCTGCTTGCCTCCCACCAAGGAAAAACAGGTTCGATCCCCGGACGGTTTACTCCGGATTTTCACAAGCGGTAGTGCAGGAAGATGCCACTGGTCAGCGGGTTTTCTCGAGATCTCCATTGATTCTAGTGCCACTACATACTCACCTGGCTTCACCATCGTAGATAATATTTTGCCGATCCGAGGGCTAAGCTCGGCTGCGGATACGCCATCATCTTGTGTTTACCATTTCGTATTACGTTACAGCCGCCATTTTGTTACCGTTTTCTTTCCGTCCGCCAGCTTGTTTCCATTTACCATTTTGTTTCTGCCAACCGCCCTCTTCTCTACCATCTTGTCTTGTGTTTACATCGCCTGTTGCTAGATGGCACACCAGTCTTTCGACCACCATATTTGTTTATGTACTTTTTATTTAATTTTCGCAGAGCTTAAAATACCACATGGTTGAGGGTGGGATCGAACTACAGAACCTTGGGTCGGCATGCAGCCATCTTACACCACTCGGCTATCGGGAATGTGCTGGATAGTAGGGTTTTAAATGCCGTATAAACATTACAACGTTGATATGATATACATATAGCCAATTCAGATATTACATCTGATTATATGTGTGTGTATGTTGAAATAGTTATTATATATTAGTTCATTTTAACATAACACATTCGTATTTTTCTTCTTATTTTTTCTGAATTGTATTATTTGATATATATTCAGTTACCAGTATTTATATTTAAAATATTCGTGTCATTATGTAATATTATATATATTTACGTGTAAGGTGTGTGTATAGTTTTTTTCGAGCATCAAGTAATTTGTGTTACCAATTGAAAGTGTATGATTATTTCATTGCGATGCAATACAAAACATTTGTCGCATGCAAATATGAAATATTTATTTTCACGTTCCCACCTCCACATATACCATCGAAGGTTTGCATGTGCAAAATAAAAACACGAGCGCGGATCAGTATTAATGACAATGAACCCAGTAATTCAGAAACACTAAATTATGGTTGAAATTACTACTCACGGTTAAACAAAGCGACGACGACGGCGATGAAATAATGTCTCGCAAACACAGATGTTAATTAAATTAAAGAAAATAAATATAATTGTAATATATACAATAATAATGAAAAAAAATACATATTTGCAAACAAAGCCGGAGTATACAAAACTGCCCTGCCACCAATTGACTCCTTAATATATTATCTGGAGTATACTCGTTCATGTTTGACATGTTGTAGAATCATAGTTGTTGCTGTGTAAGTTAAGAAACTAGCACCAAAACAGGCATCACCTTTCCTTGGGCAATGCTATTGGTTGGTGGTAACACACCAACTGTTTTAATAATTGGTTGTTTCTTGTGCCGTGGGTATAGTGAAACTGTTTCCATAGGTTCCAAAGAGACACTTGTATAAAAAAATTCGTAAGTACGTTTTACATCACAAATTTATTATTTTGCGAAATGTTAATGTCTACGTTAAGCGATTAACTATGTAGCAATTATGTGTAAAATAAAAGTTACAAAATTTGCTAACAGAAAATATATTAAAAATTATGAAATAATACTGCTGAACAGTTATGTAACTTCTTTTTAAATATGCAATAAGTTAATGTCTTGGTGTAGCATATGTCATTACAAATTTAAAGCTATAAGCAAATTAATTATATATGAATACGAATATTTTTCTCTACCAGACACGAAACTAAATTTTTTGTCAACGAGTACAGTTAAAATCCCCACAAACAGTATAATGCCTAATAAGATTGACAGCGTTGCTAGGGACTCCCGTGAATCGGACGATTTGACTAGGACAAAATATTCTTCTCGTGGTCATAAATACTCACTGCATGTATTAGAGTGAATATGCTGTGGTTTCTTTATGGAGGTGCAGACTTAACCGCAAGCTGACTGAAGACAACTGCAGGAATTGGCAGGACTTGTTACTGTGCCCAGCGGCAAACCTAAAAAAGGGCAATTGTGTGTCAAAATAAATAAATAAATAACTGTTAATTATCTAATCGGTGCTAGTACTTACTTTCAAAATAATTCGCAACACGCAAGAACTGACAGTTGGTGCTGACTTTCTCCGATGTCGCTTGACAGGCCAAGCACAAACCTTTGTTGAGGGGACTTGACGCACTGGCTGCCAATGACTGCACAAAATAAAATAAACGTAATTAATATATTTGCCTTGTAACATTCAATATTCACACAATACAATTTTATTTTAAAATCTTTTCCATAAAAAATTTGATTAAAAAAATTATTGAGCTCGTTGCCAAAATTAATTTAACCAGTTAATAAAAGTTTGCTTCAAAACATAACACACCTTAGCGAGCAATTACTCGAAGCAAAAGTGGAAGGCGACTGCGATTCCTCAAACTCACTCACTACGCAAAATGGCGACGAAGTAGGAGGATACTCGGATATGCAGACGAGAAGTCCTGATATCGGAGTGAGAGATTTTAGCACGCACCATCCTTAATATAAAGCATCCGAGTGGTGGGGAGGCGCGGATTGATACCAGGGAAATTGTACCTCTAATTACCATAACATTTTCACTGAATAGCNCAGACGAGAAGTCCTGATATCGGAGTGAGAGATTTTAGCACGCACCATCCTTAATATAAAGCATCCGAGTGGTGGGGAGGCGCGGATTGATACCAGGGAAATTGTACCTCTAATTACCATAACATTTTCACTGAATAGCTTCCCATCCTACTATTACTACTTATTTTGTCAGAAACTATGTGAAACATAAGGTAACGATTTTGGCCAGCCATTTTTATTGGTTGACTTCCCCTCCCGCCCTACTTATTTTCTCATAAACTATGTAGGGATGGTAGGAGTACGAAAATACCAGGTGAATTTGGGACAACCAAATCGGTTGAAGTCATAGCCTCTTCCCCATCCTTCCCAGATAAATGTATCCCTAACAATTATTAAAAAAAAAAAAAAATTGTTTTAACAAAAATTTTTAATTTACACAAAAAAATTAAATATTGGCAAGCTACAATGGATTATTAGTTATTATCTCACTTTTCATACAAAAATAATCACAACGAGAGTCGCAGCAGATCGTAATTTCAGTTTTAGAAATAATTTCTTGACCCCGAGACATTCGCCGTCAAAGCAATGCGCGGCGTGAGACCGCACGTCCTCGTCGAGCGCGGGACGACACAGTGACAGAGCCGCTCGTCCTGGCAGGGCCTGGCAGGGCTTCCTCTCCAGAACAAAAATAATATTAAGTTATTTCACGTGAAAGAAAGCATAGCTTCTAGTCCAGACACAATGAGTATTGGAAAACTACTCATCCCATTCCATTGCTAGTCTTGAACAAAAATATTTAAACGAGATGCTTAAAGAAACCAAAAAAAATCTCACCGTGTGTTCTAAGGAGCCAGTAATCGAATTACATTTGCTATGTGTAATTTTTTGAATTTATACAATATATATATATCAAATACCAACGTGCTCGTGACATAGATGTACAGCTATCTATATTTTTAAAATATATAAGTGGCGGGAACATAATCAAATGTGGCGTCAAGCATAATTACTGAGGTCGAGTAGGCAGACTCCTTAATAGGTTAATCTGTGAATAAAAATACCGTTTCTAAACTTTTGTTTTTATAGTGCGTATACAAATACAGTAAATCCACGTATAATGATTTACACATTGAAACGCAGTTTTCTATTGGCGGGTTTATGAAAAATCACCACATATATTTGGTGGTGTCGTGTATCATAATTTATCATTAATTTATTGGCTAAATTGAACTGTTACCCATATTTTATACGTGAATAATGCAAAAAGGCGTGAAAATTATTTTTAATACTGACGATTCAAATATCAACATTAAAGCTTTTTTTTTCACAAAAAAATTTTGGGGAAAAAGTTCTGCCCATTTTGCAGTACCCACTTGTAATGCTACATGAACATTCTTGAAGTTTCCCACTGTTCAGAATTTTAACAAACGGAAATTAAAAACACCGCAAAATCATTAACAAAAAAAAAAAAAAATAATCATTATTGGTGATTTTTGTACTCATTTTAACAAAGCACTGACGTAAAGATTTTGAGCTCAAAACTTATTCTACCTGAAGTACTGAAATCATTAAATGTGATACAATTTATTTTTATTCGAAATTTATTTTACAGAGCTTATGTTATATCGTTTAAAATTATTATACACTTGTGAAACAAACGCTTGAAAACAGTGTGACATTAAAATATATTGGAATATATTTTTTTGGTTTTGCAATTTTACAGAAATAAGCTACGACTGTTTGTGTGTTCAGTTTAATAAAAGGACGTGTCTCTATTGCTCTTTAGCATAGATGTGTTCTGATATGTAGTTAAAATACATTTTATTGTCCTTGTAATGAACTGTAAAGAGAACTATAAGTGCTATAAAAATATATCTTCATATCTTCGAACAACATGTTGAATGGGCACCTGAGTTTGGTCTGTGTTTTAATGTTATGATAACAGCACATTTAAGTAAGCTTGACATTATTTCGTGTTACAGCATAATACTAGGAATTACGATTTTCTCGCTCTAAATATCTGCACTATTATCTGCACTGTAAAACTTTTTATATTTTTACAAAATATTCTTTGAAAACTAGTTACCAAGATTATTATTTGTACACTACAAGTACATAAAGAGCATATTTGTCATGTTACTGTGGAGTGGGTAGTGTTAAGTTAAATTTTAACAAGTAAGTACCATATACAGGTTAATTATAAACATATAAACAATTTTGAATGTTTCATGAAAGTTCGTGCTGCAAGAACATTTTNAATTTTAACAAGTAAGTACCATATACAGGTTAATTATAAACATATAAACAATTTTGAATGTTTCATGAAAGTTCGTTGTAAAGAAATGGTGATTGTACTATAGTGCTGCAAGAACATTTTTTGGCTTCTTGTATTTTTTCCAAAGAATTGTTTGTAAATCAAACAAACTATTTTACTGCGTACAGTTGTCAAATATACAAAAATTTTGGATTTATTAACTGTGAAAAAACTGGAAACCGATAATTTTTTCTATGGAAAAGGGTTTTGTGAAAATAATACGTAGAAAATACACATTGTGATAATGTTAATAAGGATGAGTACGTTGGACAGAAATAAAGGTCCTTCAGATAAATAAAAGACTTTCTCAAACTTTGGTAATACCTGTAAAATATCTTACACCAGTTCATAATTTATACCAAGACCACAATATTGTTTATTTCAATTATCTCAATAGGAAGCTATCGTTTTAAATTAGAAGTATTTCAGTTTATAAATAAATTAAATTTTACCAGTGTGAGATTTGTATTATATTCAGAACACTTTTCCTTGACACGTTTTCTGAATTACAGCAAAAACTAACTATTTTAAAGCTCTTTTCTTAGAACAATTAAGCTTAGCTTTAGTAGGACAGTAAGCTGTATTACTTTACAAACGNAAATTTTACCAGTGTGAGATTTGTATTATATTCAGAACACTTTTCCTTGACACGTTTTCTGAATTACAGCAAAAACGAACTATTTTAAAGCTCTTTTCTTAGAACAATTAAGCTTAGCTTTAGTAGGACAGTAAGCTGTATTTCTTTACAAATGAGGCTTTCTCATGCGCAGCTTCTTGTGCAAAACGATTAACTACCTTAATTTACCAGTTGGACTATCCCGATGCACGTCCTTTAGGCCTGTTAAAATGTTTCTATCCACAGTGTGATAGAAATAATTATTTAATTCTGTGCCATATGGAGCACGTGTGCTCGAGTCTGACAACACTCACTGACATGCAGGACAGCAGTTTAAACAGCCATATTCCAGTGTAGTACGCACTTGTTCCACCACGAAACTCTGGAAAACGTCCATTATTATCTTCCAGCTTTTATATTTAGCTTTTAACAATGAAATCTCCACTTTAGGTGGTTTTGCGGATAATTTTTAAAACAATACAATCTATAGGTGAAGAAAGATTCAAGTTNGTGCTCGAGTCTGACAACACTCACTGACATGCAGGACAGCAGTTTAAACAGCCATATTCCAGTGTAGTACGCACTTTTTCCACCGCAAAACTCTGGAAAACGTCCATTATTATCTTCCAGCTTTTATATTTAGCTTTTAACAATGAAATCTCCACTTTAGGTGGTTTTGCGGATAATTTTTAAAACAATACAATCTATAGGTGCAGAAAGATTCAAGCTTCGTTTTGTCGTATCATATATCAATGGTCAGAGAAGAGGTAATTAAAAATATTTTACATGAACGAATTCACTATANTTCGTTTTGTCGTATCATATATCAATGGTCAGAGAAGAGGTAATTAAAAATATTTTACATGAACGAATTCACTATAGAAACGTGATTAGAAATCTTATGACGTGTCCAAACCCGCCTGACGTAGTACATACTTATGCGTACCTGTCCTTGGAAGTGACATAATCAGTGCTGTCCGAATTGCAAGTATACAAGTAAACGAACATGTGTAATTCTCGCGGTGTTGCGGATTACATGTGCCGCCGTTTTGGGATGCATTTTGTAGATTACAAATTATTTGTGACATGATTATTTTATTTAAAGAATAATAGGGCAACATTGATAATTCTAAGGCATAGCATTTTGAACTAAGCAAATAATTATGTAAAGATAAGCCTTAAAAATTATAAACAATTAATTCGTATAAGTCCTATCTGTTCATAACCGACAGAAGTTAATGTAAAACAAGGAATCAAAATTGCAAACTAACGTACAATCAGAATGACAAGAAATTTTTGTGTAAATCACATTGAAATAATATTGAATCCTCGATTCAACCCTACAAAATTTCGGCATTTGACGAGTTCTTCACAGAAACGCATGTTAAATAAAAGGAAATGTCTAGGTAGTAGCTATATTCAAAGCCAACAAGGTTGCTTGTCCGAATTCATCAACAATGGCTGCGAAGTATACAAGGGCGCAAGTACACCAGTAGATACCTGAATTCGGGCACGGCGTTTGGCAACATAGGTCAGTAGAGGTTTCAACATCAGCATCATATTGTTTAGTAATATTTGCAGGTACTTTTCAGTGCAAAGTTTACTGCTTGATGGCATGAGGGACAGTGATAGTCATACATAAAGATTTTGCAGTTTCTTCAGCTTTATCGGAAAGTGTAATAAAATACTCAAAGGTTCTTAGGTTAGATATTTCGATTCTCACGCAAAACGCTACCATAATATTGAAAGCAGTCTGCCTGTGTAATTATTATTGACAAAACATCACTACAATTTTTAAACGTCACAATACATGTCGCATCACTAAGTGCTATGTCCAATGCCCATCAATTAATTGCCATGCTTTCCATTTGAAAGCAATTAGCAGCGCCTCTGTTACTTTGTCCAGTTGTACTAGCACTACAGTGTGGCGTTTGATCCAGCAAGTATCAAACAGTTTCCTTAATTGCACTCCAAAGTATTAAATAAGAACAGCATTTCGTTTGAAAATGCAGGAAAGAAATAAATGGCATTGAATATTTTTACAGCTCTATTCCTGACGCTTTGATCAGCTGGGGACACTTGGATATCGACAAATTCGAGACAGACTGTAGTAAAGACAATGAACTACATGGTCGCTACACTCTGCATTTTTTGAAGGACCCCCACAGAGTTTTGAAGTCATTCGTGAATTTGTCTGTTGTGATTCCAATACAATCTGTTATATTTCTATTTAAATCCTGTATGATAGTGAAAACCATGTAACGCAGCCTTACACCAATTAGTTTTTCTAACTGCTCGTCGTTTTCTTGTTCGTGCTCTTTTTGTTAACATTTACTTCGTGAGGATTATAATTACCCTCGTTTCCTTGAATTAATAAAAACAAAAATGTTATTTTACGAGGCTGTTTTAAACATACACAATATAAGAGACAGTTGACACATGAGTGACACATCTGTCGCCTAACCACAAGATCACTGGGGGAATAAAGGATATAGTTTTTCAAAGAAATTTAATCTTACCTAAATTTAAATAAGAAAATTTTTAAAATAAATTTTTTTATTCAAATTTTTAACTGTCTCATATTTTAGAGAAACATTGGGATGTTTTCCGCAAAAGAAGACTTAAGTGAATCGAATTCTTAGACAAGTAAATATTTTTTAACCGACTCCATGCCCTTCTTTTGCAAGTTAATGAGTTTTATTCAGGAAAGTAATATTTATAATATTCAAGTTGTGATTAGTTATACATTAATAATCTATATGCTAGTCATGCATTGCATGCTATGACTCAAGAGTCTTTCTCTAAAAGTAATTTCTTAAACGCTTAAATCAACAAGNAAAAAAAAAAAAAAAAAAAAAAAAAAACGTCATGGTGAGAAATATTCATCCTCAAGTGAATAGTGTCTACCTTAGTCGAGAGGAGGAATGCAGCAATTCTGTTTCATTGCTGATGTTAAAACTGTTGTAGAAGCGTACGTGCAGACTCACATGTACATGCTTTTTTCGTGACATACCTGATTACATCGTCACTATTAAATGTTAAAGGTTAGTATTTTCATTCAAAATTCTTAGCGGACAGAATGGTAACGTAATAGAATTTAAAATGGGTCTAAGTGAATGCTTCTATGTTTATAATATATGTGTTTGTGTTTGCGTACTTAAATGCACATATTGATTAACTTCCAAATATTGATTTGCAACTTCGTAACTCTTACTTTTTACATTTTAATCCCAGAAAATACTGATTAAAAACGTATTTTTCTCGGTATCTTAGGGAGCCTTTGGGGAGGGGGCACCCTCTCCGTCCCACCCTTAAATTCGCCACTGCGCAAGATTAGTGTTAAATAATAAAAAAAAAAATGCGTTGTTAACAAGAAAATTTCGTTTAAGCATTGACGTATTCACAATATATAGCATGTATATTTAAAAAAGTAATAAATTACGTTTTATCATTTTGCACGAATGGATCAAAGCTTTCTATCGTGCGAAGACAATACATCTCATGTATTGTCTCTAGTGTATAAAAATAATTATTTTATTCAAATATAAACTATATTGTAGTTCTGTGTGCTAGCGAACACTTGCGTTTGCTTCTAGGACAGAGAATTATATTTTAATTAGTGATTCATTACCTTTTTTCACATTAAAAATAATTACAGAAGCCTTCAGCATTCAAGCAATGTTAAATACATTCAGACTCGGTGAACGAATGTACATTACGCACGTTTAGGCAAATTTTAGTTTGTAATGATTAATGGTGTAACATGTGGGTAAATTATTTGCAAACAGTCTTATTTCTCTAGGTCATAATTGATTGATCTTACTGAAACCGAACATATGGCCTGTAGTGGCAACGAAACACGTGTTACCGACTTGACTACAGCAACACCTGACACAGAAAAATAACGTTTACATAAAAGGGTCAGCGAAATCATTAAAACTTAACATCATTATTTTAAAAATTAGAAAATAATATAAAGAAAATATGTACTAAGAGTGAATGAAGAGATTTGGATGGCTGTTAACATCGTGAGCCTACAAGGGCGAAGCGAGGTGAATATGGAGCAGCGCCGCAAGCAAGGGCGTGGGAAATGGGAGATCCCCGAGAAAACTCGCCAACCAGCGTCATCGTCTAGCACGGAAATCCGAAAGCGACTCCAAAAATTTTATTGATTGTTCACTTAGATAAAAAATTTTCTTTCATTAGGAAGTTATTAAAAGGATATATTTATTGAAAATTTATTTTGGTCCCATACAGGATTACGAATAATTTAATATTAATATTCGTTTATATATAGTGAAAGAAGGTTTTAGGCGAGTAAAATACTGTTACCAAGACGCGTGTGCTTTCCATGCTATGATGACCTCCGACAGAGGTTACCCCTGGCGCACTTACAAGCCCGTGCGAGAGGCGAGTAAGGTGGGGTAGAGGATGGCATGCATATGCAGTTTACACAAACTCTTGCGGAAAGATGGTTCGCCGGTGTATTTCAGCGAGGAATGTGACGGGCATATGCACTTTGCGTGTAGCTATGTACATCTTCTCGAGAACGAAAGTCAACACGAGGTTGAAATATGCCATCCTTGTGCGAACATTATGTATACAGGCGCTCGCTTTTACGACAAGCTTGCTTGATGCCTGCAAGTGTCCTACGCAATCAGTGGGAGGCTTAAATCGTTACGGTTGTAGTAATACTCACGCGATTCTCATGGACTGTGATGTCTTATGTGTACCTTGTTACAAGATTTATACATTAAACGTAACTAATTTGTATTAAATATAATTTATTTTACATAACGTTTGTAGGATTATCTATAATAATTACGTTTAAAATAATTTATATACATTTTATATTTATATGAATGTTTTATAAATGGGTAATATATTCCAACAAATATATTTAAAACATATATTATATTTGTGTTTTTTTTATGGCGGCATCTGCGGATTTTTAAATGACATGAGATTTCTTCTCGCACGAATATGTATGCGGGTTTTCTCAGAGTACTCCCATATTTTTTACATAAATATTTTAAATTTATTTTTACCTTTAAAATGTATGGAAGAGTGCCTTCTGTGACCATAAGCTGGTCTCCTTAAAATATCAGTACAATAAATGTTTCTCCAATTAGTTTCTTCGTTCACACTGTTTATCGTAAAATTAATTCAGGAGGGAAAATTCGTACAATGGATGAATGGTTCGTGAAATGCTACGCAAACAGGAATGCATGCTTCTGGGCATCGAATATGATAGCGAGTTTGTCGTCGGTTTGAGTCTCAATCGGATGGTGCTACATTGACTATCATGGGCATGCTCGCGAGTGAGTGGTATGGATGGTGAGTTAACAATGTGTCTTTTCATTTAGTTCGAGAATTCGTCGGTCAATAGTTTGTAAAACAGCACCGGCTATGCGCCATATTAAAAATGGCTGATACCTGACACGACATTCAATGAACGAGATGAATTATCTACATATAAATTAATATATTCATGCCTCATAGGTTAGTTGTTATTGAACAAGAAAATCAACAACATCTTGCAAGGAGTCTGTCTGCAGAAGTCAGTCGGCAGGAGTCAGTCGGGAGGATTCAGTCGGCAGGGATCAATCTGCAAAAGTCAGTCTATATGAGTCAGTCTGCATGAGTTAGTCGGCAGGAGTCAGTCGGCAGGAGTCAGCACTGAGGATTCACAACTGTGGAGTCAGCACTGCGCAGTAGTAAAAGTGTATGAATTCACATATGCTTGAAGATTATGCAAGCCAATGATTGTACAAAGTCTACTGTGGAGCTTACCTCTTTGGATGTATCATCTCCCACTGCCAAAATATTACATGGAAAACCTCGTGATTACTGTGCCAAGACATTCTGTAAAAGTTGCAATACAATGCGACATGAGAAGAGTGACTGTTTGAAGAACCCATCTCATTCTTTTCTAAGCTGCTATAAATGTTTCAGACAGTTCACTCGAAGTTATAACTNGACTGTTTGAAGAACCCATCTCATTCTTTTCTAAGCTGCTATAAATGTTTCAGACAGTTCACTCGAAGTTATAACTTAAATAAACACATCAAGGTTTATAAATGTAATGTTTTTTCGCCCACTGAGAAACAGAATTAAGACGACTACGTTACCTCCTGTTAATACTCTTCATAAAATGTTTGCAGACGACGAGGGAACTCGCATGATGAAGCATTACGACAATGACCACATGCAGTTTATGCTAGGGGATACAATGAAGGAACACATCAAGATCTACAAGGGTGTGTCTACTGGAAGACAGCAAGTGATGATTTGCCAATATATCCTACCGCATCGATGGGTACTGTTTCCGCAGACGATTATGACGAGACAGTAAATGATAATGACGGAATGAGAGACCTACGAGGTTTGGTAGAATCAGTGCGTTTGGAATGCACACTTGCAAGGCGTTCGCGTGAAGTCGACGAAATTCAAAATAAAATGGTTGTCAGCTCTAAATACTGATGATGTCTATGTGACTCCTACAAATCAAAATAACCTTGGTAATGAAGATGAAACAAGAGGCGAAGACGATCGCGAAGACAGAGTTTATGATAATGATAATGGCGGTAGTGTTGATGAAAGTATCTGATTAGAATGATGATTCTCTCAACGTTCCGACACATTTCACCAACGATTTTCCTTCGACAAGTGATGCGAAGAAGGCAGAAGGCGTCAAGGACGCTCGTTACATATTTCCCGAGGACCCGAATTAACTTGTTGATATGCTCAGATATTTGATTAAGCTGCAAAGACACAATGATCTCTCACACACTGTTGAGATATCTTCAATCATCAATGAACTGAAGGATCAGGGTTATATAATATAAGACTTTTGGCTTCTATCTATGATTTACAAACAGGGAAATGAAAATATAGAATGCACGAAATAATAAGAAAAATGGAATGTTTTTAACAAGTAAATAAATTAAATGTATATATACATATTAATGTGAGTTTTATTACTTATAATGTCCGTTCTGCTTCAGTCATGTATACAATCGATTTCGAGAGTATGTGGTTCACCTGGCCAATATTTAACTCGCCGGAACGCCGGAACCCGGGGATGGCGTTGGGATAACACTTCACCATATCTGACTCGAATGAGCTCGTGTACATCACCTGGTGCATTGAAGATCATTGTGGTGGTGTTATGGGAGTAGCTGTGGCAAGCGTCAACCAACTGCTTCTGGTGGCGATAGTGGTCTGCATGGAGCCCTCATGTGCTGGAAGCAATTCGTTGCATGTCGTCAAGGTGAAGGTGGTGATGTGTGGGAGACCTGATGGGATCAGCTGCAAGAGGTCGGCGGTCGCTTGGTCTGCAGAGCTGTTCATGTTTTTCACTGTGCGGACCCTTCGTCGATGGAGGAGGTGGTGCCGATGGTGGCTGCTGCTGCTTTGCAACGTAGAGCCTTGCACCAGCTGCGGGAATGAGGAGTGTCCGACATGGAAGTGGTGCAGCCTTCGAAACTTTCCTTGCAGGGCAGGCAGTCGCGGATATCTTCATCTTGCTGCAGGCAGGCTGGAATTCTCGTGTACATGTACCAAACTTCGTGGTGTGTGTATGTCAGCAGAAACTCTTTCAGTAGAAATGCCAGTTCGTTATCTGGATCTAGGGCTGCAAGTGACCATAGCCTCCCATACGCGAAGATCGCCGAAATTATTTTCTGCCCACTGAGACAGCACACAGACATCTGCTGCTTGGCGACGACAAAATTCGAGACCAGAAATAAACTGTATACGTTAAGGCCAGCAGGTGATGAAGACGGTAGCAGCAGGCAGAATGCTGAGTCCCGAAGCCTTTTATACGTTTGTATATGAGTGCAATGGAGGGGGTAGGCGAAGGTGCCTGATTGGCTCTGACAAACTAGCCAAAGGGAAAATAGGTATTGGTTGGGAAGAAAAAGGTGACGAAGAGGGGTTTCGGTTGGTGAAATGTCTTTAGTGAAAAAAAGTATGTAAATTAAAACTGAATAATAAAATAAATATTTTTAAAAAGAAAAGAAAAATCTTAAAAAATACTTAAAAGGAAATACTTAAAAAGAAAAACTATACTTAAAAAGAATTATGACCATATGAAAAAAAGTACTTATTGCTAGTCTATATGAGTCTGGGATAGTACAAAAACCCATATAAAATTATTACTAAGCATTACAATAATTACGACAAAATATTTATTCTTCACCCACACACACACTATTACTTCTTTTACACCTTTATCCGCACATGTACTGATAGCAGAGTGTTCTGAGGCGTCTGCATGCTGACTCAAGTTTCATCAGTTCGATCCGTCCTCCTCCAGATGATATATTGAGCTCCGAAATAAAAAACAGCGTCCCTATTGGCCAACTTTAGAACCAATATGGTGGTCGAGCGAGAGCAACACCAATGCATTCTACCTGCCATCTCCATAAACAAATATGTTGGTCGAACGACTGGCATGCCCCATAGCAACAGCCGATGTAAATAAAGACGGCGAACTGAAACAAGATGGATGAAATCAAGATAACGCCCAGAAATAAGATAATGGACACAAACAATTTGGCGGCCGGAAACAATATGGTGGCTGTAGCATCATCCAAGATGGTGGATTCAATATGGCGGTGGATCCGCAGATCCCCAGCTCTTGCCCTCGGATCGGCCAAATCTATCTATTTACCCTCATCGGTTCTAGAGACCTCGACATAAAGAGTCGCTCAAATTCCTTCACTCACTCACGCACCTATTTTGCAACATGACGAACGTGAACAAATATACTCGGTATAATATATCNTCAAATTCCTTCACTCACTCACGCACCTATTTTGCAACATGACGAACGTGAACAAATATACTCGGTATAATATATGAAGGAGTTAAATGATACATCCAGGGGCTTTTTTTTTGTATTTTTTGTGGACGCGATTTAATTAGCAAGTGACAAAAAAAAATTGACCACGTGAACTGAGACCATTAGAATTGAGATGAAGGTAGGTAGGCTTAACGTCTAGTTGACAGCGATGTCATTAGAGACCGAGAAAGTTGCTCAGGAAACAGAAACCAGGAGGGCCGGGCCGGGAATCGAACCCGGGTCCCTCCCGAATGCGANTCAAATTCCTTCACTCACTCACGCACCTATTTTGCAACATGACGAACGTGAACAAATATACTCGGTATAATATATCAAGGAGTTAAATGATACATCCAGGGGCTTTTTTTTTGTATTTTTTGTGGACGCGACTTAATTAGCAAGTGACAAAAAAAAATTGACCACGTGAACTGAGACCATTAGAATTGAGATGAAGGTAGGTAGGTAGGCTTAACGTCTAGTTGACAGCGAGGTCATTAGATACCGAGAAAGTTGCTCAGGAAACAGAAACCAGGAGGGCCGGGCCGGGAATCGAACCCGGGTCCCTCCCGAATGCGAGTCCAGCGAGGTACCACTGCGCCATCACGTTTGGCGAATCCAGATGAATTGATGTCTGGCCTCGTCGCTGTGTCATTGGCGGAGAGGTGTCGCCCATTGGACGCGCAGTCCACAGTCGGCTGTGCCGCCCAGGGCGAGCTGTCGACTTGCGGGGGCGCGACGGGCGGTGTGAATTTGGAGGGCTCGTGGTAATCAGCGGGCCGAAGCTCCGCGACCCGTGAAATTGGTTCGCACGACTGCGCCTAGGGCGATCGATCATATTTATCAGGCCTTGGCGCGCGAGGCTCGGCCCCCCTGCCCCCGTATATCGAGCCAGATCCCCCAACTCGCTAATGCATTACGCGGACGCGTGAAATAGCTGTGAGACGTGCGCGTCATCGCTGGCCACTACGGATATGTCAAATCTTTTTTTTAAATATTTTTTTTTTTTACCTGTGGAATTTTGAAACCCATACGAAATCATGCCACACGTATCCCATACATGTCACTTTTACGCTTTATTAATTTGTATGGTATCTTTTAAATACTTCTCCTTGCAATCCAAATAATATTTACTATATTGTAAACAATTTTAAAGTTTTTTTTTTGTGCCAAATTCTTTAATCGAAAAATGGCTGAACCATTTCCTTATACTCTATTTTTCTCCAGTAATGTACTCATTAAAAATAATCAGTTGACATTTTTCTTAATTGTAGGATTGCGTTGGCAGTTAAACTTCTTCTATGTAACATACTTAACGTTTTCTCTCATTCTTTGTCTTTGCATGTGGGTTTAACCGGAAGATTTTGCTGGTAGTAATCTGCGTCTCGTCTTTCATCACGGTTTGTAGTGGGGGGTGAAGGGCAAAATACGAGTTTCTCTTTTTTTTTTTAAACGACGGCAGTGCTCATTTGTTTGAACGCTATAGTTTATTTGGAAAGTGATTTTAAGCTCCGAAGGTATAAATTTAATTATGAAATATCCTACGGGAGAGGCATGAGAACAAGCAGAAGTAAAATGAGACATGACGCCAGTCTACTTCGTGCCGGCCGGGCTTGTTATGAAAGGGTTAATTAACCCTATGAAGGGTTAATGAAAGAAAAAGAGACAGCAAATGTAAAGAGAGCAATTTCCGTGTGGTAAATCAGGATCCATATAAGTACTATAATAGAGGGACTACAAAGGCGGCACCGCCATCGCTACCAGCCTCGTCGGAAAGTTCCATTAAAGATACCATTAATTTGTACACAACATTTTATAAATAAATCAGCATTTCACAATTTAATTGGATTCGAGAAAATGCACATAAAGATTAAAGAATACAACATTTTAATTGCTCAAAATGTTATAAAAAATTAATAATCTAAATATTTTGTTAGAAATTTTAAAAACCATAACAAAACAAGAAGATATATATATAATAACACTTATTTCGTTTATAAATGTAAGTATCTGTGAAGAGCTACTTTAAGTATTAGAAAACTAATTATGATGTGTTTTTCATACTTATTAAAAACAGCTTTTCATCAAATTCGAAAGTTATCGGTCAAATTATTCCTGAAATATAATTTTGACATGTAGGAATAATAATGATTAAAGACTGTAACTTTCGAAATGGGACGAAAGAAGATATTGATTACCATATTTAGTGACCACAGTAGATACTTCAGCATACCAAATATAATTAAATTATTTTTAAGTGTACTAAAGATGACATATACCATTAGAGGAATGACCACTATTCTGAAAATATGAGATGGATTTTAATAACTAATGTGGCCTATTGTAGCACTATGCAAATTGTGGCGGGACCCGGCTGAAATGTATTTATTATGATATTACATTTAAGTAAATTATATCAGTCGACATGATCTTCCAAATTGTGGCCTAATGTGGTAATTAACATTAGTGCAATTGGTCCATACTCTTAAAACTGGGAAAATTCAAGTTAGCAATCAAATCGGGTTAATTACTCCACAAAATTAAAACGGAACACAAATAATAACGAGGCTAAGATTTTATATTAAATAAGATATCCGTTTAAAACCCTTTGTTAGTAGTAATATTTTGTTTAGATAATTCCTCAAATACATGTATGCTATATCCTAAGTGAGCTTTATTTGGAAATTGTGGGAAAAAGTCAAAGGGAATTAATTTAAACCGTAGTTCATTCAAACAGGTCCAGTTGTTCAGTAGGTATAGCACACCAACGTGAATTATTCACAAAGACACTATTTTCAAAATTAGTTTAATATATCATAAAATTATGTTACTCTGGGTTGTGTGCCACGGAACTAATCGTGTCCAAATTTGAAGAAAATCGGCTGAGCGGTTCCAGATAAATGACTTGAGAGCTTTTACCATGTCTAAATATATTACACCATTGTGGACAGAAGGGATTGTGAAGTACAGAATTAGATTTTAGTGAAAAAAACCACTAGTATAGCGAGTTTCATTAAAAAAAAATAAGTGTAAGGCAGACAAAACTTATTGACATAAACGATAAACTTACCATTATTTGTATCTTTTTTACTGTAATAATATTTGTCTAGGACGGCTTGCAATGAAACTACTAAAATGCCGAATATGACGGGAATCGGATCAGTAGTGCCTGAGGTAAGTTCTAAAAGCATTTTCTTTCCTCAGGGAAATAAAAATTTGTTAAAACCAATTTTTCTTTAATAGGAAAATATATTATTAACTGTGATTCCACTAATAGCTTACAAAATGGCGTACAAAAAAAAGGACACATACTCAATGTTAGAAGTAAGCACTGCAAACATAACAATTGTGCTTGAAAAATGTCTAACCTTTCGATTTATGCAGCATACAAACTTAGAATATTATATGGTTTTATTCTATAGTAAGTATTTTATACATTTGAATCATACAAATTAAATTGACCTACCATAGCACAAACGTTTTGCCAGTTTGGCGCATATCGTTTGAGTAGTCCCGTGTTACGATTTAGAGTTTTAAAATTTTTCGTGTCTACCAAAATGGCATTTGTTTATAAATTTAATTTTGAAATTATATACTACCGAGATAAGTGACATCTTGACCTCTGCAGATAAATAATGTGGCTAAGACGCGCCATGTCACAGTTATTTGTCTGGCGTGAAAGGAAACTAATCTCTCTCTTTCTCTCTCTCTTCCCTGAGTTTTTTTTAGCAATCAGTCTGGTTAGGCATTTTATGCTCGACTCTTCCATCACAGTTTATGTGATATAATCGGTCGTGCTCGTAATAAGACATATTTTTTATGAACAAAGTAAAAAAAAAAAGCTCAAATGTCAGATGCCTGTTCGGAACAGCGAGCTATTGGAGTGTACTACAGATCAATATGAAGTTTTCGTTTGATACTGCGCCTGCAACCCAGCGTCCCGACTTAGTATTTGATGGTACCATCTCTGACTGCGACTGGGCTGCATACAAAACGAATTAAGGTAAGGCACTTGGAACTTGGAGTGTATGAGGCCAGCAAACGAGTAAATTCCCGGCAAGAGTCAGTCTGCAGGAGTCAGTTTAAGTGTATGATTTATTTTGAATTAAGCTTCTGCAAGCCACTGCCAATGCGAAATCGAGTACGTCGCATGAAAACGTTCATCGATTTGTAAAAAATTACTCAGAAATCATTGATGCTAGTACAGGGATTATGGGGACTTCGGCGCATCAGGATCTGGGACCGGAGCGTCGGAGCTGTTCGTGCTGTCATTCCGGTTTGCAGGAGGCCATCTTGGATACAGGTGACCTTGACCCTGACCTTGTAATCTGTGACACTTAAACTTGAAAACCTAGAAAATCCAAAAAATTCCCACCCCGCCCCCCTTATCTACCAAAAATTATATTTAAAAATATAAAAAATTAATTAAAAAATGTATTTAAAAAAAACATAAGTGTCTGGAGGTTCCCCACAAACCCATCCCCCATATTCATTACATCATCTTGGTATGTACAGTCCACCACCTTGGTAGGCGTCCCACCGTCCGGCATTTTGTGTCACTGCAGTCCGCCATATTGGTAGGTGCAACCGTCCTCCATCTTGGTCGGTGCAGTCCGCAATCTTGGTAGGCATTACAGCCACCGTACGCCAACTTCGATTTTTTCATTTGTCATTTGTCTTTACATTACTAGAGTTTGTCTCTCACCTTCGCTCGACCGCCATCTTGGTTTTTTCGTTTATCAATTGTTTTACATTGCTGGTGCTTTACCCAGCACCGCGCTCAGCAGTCAACTAACCCCCTACACTCCCTCCTGCCAATATATTTAATTGGCCAATTGCGCCACCCGTAATTCTTGTTGGCTAACTGGCCAACTCCTTCCAATATATTTAAGTGCTCCGCCAGTGTTTCTCATTGGCTAATTACTCGGGTGTTTTTGGAAACCTTCGCTTGACCAATGAGTCGGTTCTCCTCCTCTCCCTTCCAATATATTGAATTGCTTCGCGAATGTTTCTCATTGGCTTATTACTTGGGTGTTTTCGAAATCATTCGTTCCGAAAAATCAACGGCCTACTTTACTCGCGAGGGCGGATTATTTTTTCCCCTTAAAAATTCTTTATAAGATGAATTCTGAGTACCCTCGGTAAATCAGTCATTTTTCTCGCTCTTAGAAAAGTACGCGTGTTGTCCGAGTGGCCATAAAATCCTTTCGGCTATTTTGACATTTTGAAGCGTGCACTCTCTTAGTGCCTTGGACAAACGGGACGAGTTACCGTACTTGCCGAAAGAATTTATCCTGGTATACGCATCTTACGAAATTTCAACCGTATTCAAGTATCTGCCAGCCTACATGCAGCAGGGTGAAGACATACGGGACTGATTCCAGTGCAAGAAGTGTTTTGATGGCTGCACCACCTCGGTTCCCGACACGCCGCATCGCAGTGGTTGGTGCAAGGCCCGCCGAGCAGCCCTGGCGACGTCTGCGCCCGTGGAAGACGACGTCCCCGTTGAAGACGCCTTCCCCGTAGAAGACACTCTCCCCGTTGAAGACGCCCTCCCCATAGACGACAATGTCCCCGTGCATCGTATCTACTCGCAAGCTGTACCCGTGGAAGATGCTCCCCTTCAAGAAATTTACTGGCAAGCAATATCCGGCGAGGAAACGAAATCAAAACACATGTGCCCTATGTTTAAGGACCTCGATGAAGTTTTAAATTATTTTGTAAACATTTTGTGAAACTCGGTGTGTGCATGCGAACTAACAATTTTTTTATATAACAAAAATCGTATGAAATGTTTTCCAACATCAAAGGTTTTAGCTCGTTGAACTCGTACACCATCAAGCAGATTGCCATCTTGTAGAGTGACAAAGACGAGAAAACCAAAGTTTTCACTTTTTTTACCGTCGTGTCCATGGAAGCACCTTGACCGCACGAGGAAACAGACGTATCGCCTACAGACGTACGAAACGCACGGACTAAGGTGGGACGCGGGAAATATTCCGTACGAGGAAATTCCGACAATGCTGGACTCTTTCATAATTCCCTATTAACCTGTGTATGTGTTTGGAAGACGCCTAGAGTTGACGATTCACAATGTGTGCCCCAACAGAACGAACTTTTTAGACCTTCACAAGCATTGCCGCTGCCCGCAGTTTCGAAAGATCGCAATCTTCACGAGTGTAAAAATCAAAGACGTTACTGTGCCCCGTGCAACGACGAAGCCCTAATATTGTGGAGTTATGATAACACGTGGTACATAAAAAAAATTATTACGGGGAATCCATTGCATATTTTCAAAATATATTACGTGTGTAATGTCCTCCAAGACTAAGGTAAGAAACGCATGTTAAACAAGTATACCTTGTATTGTGCAGAAGAAGAAGAAGAATATTGTAATATGTGTGCATAAATTAATGTGTTAAAAACAATTTATAGATTTTCATAGCATTTCAATATTTACCACAACCACCACACTAACAACGGAGGGTCTTATAAGAAAGTCCTGGCTTTACGCATCCGCATCTGTTGCTGCAGGATGATATGCAACTGTGAGAAATAATATCTCGGCAACCCTTAACTGCTAATGTCAACGACGTTCATTCTACCCCAGGAAAGGAAAAATGGCAAAAATGGGCACCTATATAGGTAAATTACAAGTTACCCAAAAATAAATAGTGATATACATTAAATTACTTGCTTTCTATCCACGGGGTCGGCTCTGCTTCAGACCTGCGCTACCTAAAGTCAGCTAGTCCAGGAAGCTTCGGGTCATCTCCAAGAATTTGCTTCGAAACATGACTCGCTTAGAATTCTTCTCCGAGTCTATGAAGTCTCAACGCATTTTGAGCTGACGAGTTATGTTCTGTGTCACATCACTCACTGGAAAGATGCTTCCTTGCTTTGTTGACCATGCCTTATTGTTGAAGTTCGATGAACTGATTTAAAATCTCCCACTGGACACACACAGGCCCACATTAGTATGGTGATCACGTAANGCTCCGAGTCTATGAAGTCTCAACGCATTTTGAGCTGACGAGTTATGTTCTGTGTCACATCACTCACTGGAAAGATGCTTCCTTGCTTTGTTGACCATGCCTTCTTGTTGAAGTTCGATGAACTGATTTAAAATCTCCCACTGGACACACACAGGCCCACATTAGTATGGTGATCACGTAAGTCTAAATTGCCTTCGAATTGTTTGCTAATAATTTACCAACATAGCTAGTCAACCTACTTTTTCCGCTGTTATAGTATAAAAAGTTATTTTTAAATGATTTTTTAAATTTTAGATGGTTTTATATTATGTGTTTAGAAATCGATATAGCAGAAGAATGCTTCCTCTATATTTGATTTTAATTAGAAAATTATCTTGATTTGTGATTTATAAACACATTGCTTTTGGTGGGCCCACATTAAAAATCAGAGTTTTATTAAAACTATGTCTTAAATAATTTAGTGCATAAGTTAAATAATTCAGCATACCTCATTTTGTTACGAAAGTTATCATGGTTAGAGAATATATCACACAGATGGTTTGTAAAAAAGTGTCGATTATACAAATTTTAGATAGTGTTCAATATTCTTACTTGAATACCAAATGCCCATGATAACCTTACTTCACATATGTGTAATTAATAAACTAATAAAATAATAAATACAAGGCAGAATATACTGTTGAGTATAGAAAAGATAATGCAGGAATGCAATACTTGCTGTAACAATGGACACAACGAGAACTTTATTCATACACAACTGTTGGTTAAAAGCTGCAATATCACGAAGGAACAGAGTTGTGAATTAAACTTTACAGGAAATATATGCGACATCGTGCCTTCAAATTATTACTTTTCAAATATTATGGCACATAATTGTGCAGAAGTGTTATCTGGATAACTTGTTCGCGCTGGCGCATTGTAGAGTTTACAAGAATTGAAAAGTGAGTAGGTTAAACGAATTTATCTAACGTCACACTATTCCCAGTTCTTGACAAAAGGCGCAAATTAACAACTGAATTGTTGGAATACCAGAAGCTGATTTTTCCTACGGTCATATTCCTTCGTGCTTTGAAAGGGTGACTACAACAGCCTCGATGTGCCTGTGGCATCAATTGAGAGATGAGGATTTTATACGCCAACAACATGAAACAAAGTCTCGATATCACATGACTATTGCGGATATGACAATGATACCCACTGTTTGGGTACAGCAAAGGAGCTGTAATTCTGATCACAAGTTATGTGCCAGCAGTGTATTATGCTGTTTCCTTTTTGCTGTCAGTTGCTGCGACTTCATTTAGGCCTCTACCATGACACGTCCAAATGAAATGAGAAGTCGGATGTCGTTTGTGTGTGCAGTTGCCAACAGGTCAACTTTTCAGACGAATGTAACTTCAACTTGAATCACAGCTGCCACATATTCATTCGGTGACTATGTAATGAATGACATTGGGAGGTTCGCCCCACTGCACAGCGAAATTTGGTGCAATTCCATACCATTCGCGTTCCTGCCTGATAAAAACTGAAGAATCTCTGAACAGCCAACGATACGTCATGGAGGTTTTGGTTTTGCAGCCGAAGAAGCTTCTTTTCCTCCTGTACTCGCTTGGAATGATATTCCAACAGGATATTGCCCAGGATCATGTCACTCGGATTGTTCAACAGGTGTTTTGTGTATAGCAGGTAGCTTTCCTTCCTAGGTCTGCTTATTCACTCGATATGTCCAATAATGAATATTTGTTGAACATGCTTGCCTTGAGACTGGTTCGCTCGGCACCTTCAACAGTCAAATCATACTGATGTCAGTCTCGTTTTGAAGCAGCCTGCCAGTCCCTTCCCCAGAAAAAATTCATAACCTCTTCAATTTAGTGTCATTATGTTGATAGGCTTTTATTGTTGGCTGGTGGCATAATATAGTTATCTTTTTTACACACAAACATTATTGTTTTTGGTATGAAAATGAAATTAATTTGACCATGATTTATTAGAATACTATACAAAATGTTCTAATTGCTTGTCTATTAATTTTACTGCTTTAATTTTAACAAATACTCTTCTACGCTGATGTTTAAATTAAGTAAGGTGCAGGATTTTACATGTACATTTGCGTACAGTGTTTAAAATTAATCCAAAGTATACCAAAACATCGAGGATTGCAAGATTATGGTAAAAATGAACAAAACTGACCAACAAATAAATCCAAATAACGAAGAGAACCATTATTCAAAAGGGGGTTCCGAGCAGAGAGAGAGAGAGAGAGAGATAAGACAGAAACGTCCATGTGACAGGCAGCAGAAAAGAAAATTAAGGTGTCAGTAAGGGATATGACTACCCCTGACTGTGATGCAGGATGTGCATCATCACTTCATGATCAATATGAGATTGTCGTTGCTGGGGTCTGGCGATATGCTGTCAAGTATCTCCCGACAACATCTCACATGTGTTCGATTGGAGTTATGTTCGAGAAACATGCGGTTCAATAAATGAAACGAATATCTGCACTTTCCCACATCTCAATGACATCCACTGTACGATGAGATGTAGCTTTGTCGTTAATGAAGAGAAACTCAAGGTTCACATCACACCATAAAATACACTCGTAAAGAAGGAGAAACTTGGTACAATAGTGGCCACCAGTAAATTAATCTCCTTGTAATATGTGGAACTCCATAGAGCCACCAAGTATTATGCCTCCCAAAATGAGAGCTCTACCCCCCGAAAACCCGTGCCTTTCGACAATGTTGGGGGGTGATTGCTTGTTCCTCGCTCTCTCCATCTGTAAGGACGTCTGAAATCGGTTGTGAGACTAAATCCTCTCTCGTCTGTAAAGAGGACTCGACCCCATCGATGAGTTTTCCAGTCCTTGTATTCCCGACACCACATAAAATGCCATCTCTGATTGGTAGATTTTAATGGCACACACCCTACCTGTCGATGTGCGAACAAATTACCTGTGTACAGTCTTTTGGCTATAGTAAAACGCGATATCGGGTGTCCAATTGCGTTTCGCACGTATCTTGTGATTTCAACCGCTGTCCGACGTCGATGTCTCTTCGCTTATGGGACAATATAACGGTCGTCCATCGCCATGGCTGCTCATGGAGATGACTTATGAATCTTCGTGCAACTGTTCCTGTCGTTCGAAGTGTCTTTCAAGCTTGTGACACTATGTTGTGTAAAACCCTGTACTTCTCGGCCATACTAGTGACATTTCGATGTTCTTCCAACTTCCCAACCACTCAACCTCGGCTATTCGTCCAGATGGTGTACGGGATAGTATGTTAGCTATATCAGACATCAGACAGCATCTTGACGTCGTTTAACCCGTTGATCATTGGGCAATAATTTCCAATGTAATGGTGAGCATACACCTCGGTCGTGCTATGTACCTTTCGCATGTGTCCACAGTGCATCATGCTGCTAATATGTATGCACATGTCCCACCGTACCTTATACTAGGTGATCTCCTGAATGGTCTTTCGGTCGGTTCTACTTGTTAATTAAATCATGTTAATTTCTCTTATCCATCATCAATTTATGAACATCAATATATATTCCACTTTACGGTAGTGTAATTTGAACAAGCTACAGCCAAAGAGACACGAAAATGACATCGGACTGTGGCATTAAGAAATGGCAAGGGTTTTCATGATTTTCACGATTATTTTAAAATTACATGACTCCCAAAATTTAAGAGTCCTTGAAATTCCTAATACTCCTTAATACGTCACAGAATCGTCAATAGCAGCACAGCTCGCCAAAATACCTGGCACGCTTAAAAACACTCCCAACTCTTCATAATTCCCAGTACCTCCTCAATTTTCCTTGAAGATCTCATAGCATTCGTAGCTCTTCTAAAAATCTCTACTACCTGAAATCCTCGCTGCTCCTCGTAATCTTTACTGCTTCTCAAAATCGTTATAATTCATAGGAATTCACAAAATCTTCATTGTCCATTAAAGCCATCACCGTTTATTAAAATTATCGTGGCTTCTTGGAATCGTTACGGAGGTTCAGCATTTTTATGGCTTCTCAATCTTCTAGTTAAAATTTTACTAAAGCATGCTAAAAATGGTGGGTGGAGATTAATCGGATTAATTAGGTCATGAAATTTCGGCGCCTTTGTCTCTTTCAAACTTTCACAGAAGGCGTTGGTTCGAACACTCTGAGCTTTTGATAACTGCTCTAAATCTACCGTCTCTGCCTGTTGATTTTCTAAAGCTATCTTATTTAAGAGGGACGATCTGAGTAAGTGGAGCACGTGTTAGAAAAGGATGCTCTAAATGCTGTAGTGAGTGAGTGAAGATATTTGGGTGACTCTTAATATCGAGGTCATGAGAGCCAATGAAGGTGAAGCACGGTACATATGGATAAGTACGTGAATGCAAGGACGGGTGAAACGGGAGATCCCTGAGAAAACCCACTGACCAGAGGCATCGTCCGGCACGATTCCACATTCGAAAATATGGGAGCGACCCCGCCAGAAATCGAACCCAGGTCGTCTTGGTGGAAGGCGAGTTGTGTAACCATTACATCACCACTTTTTGAATCAAACCTTTGAAAAATCACCCCCTGTTTGACATGCTTTTTTGTTTCCTAAATACGGAATGGGCCACAAGCGTTTTTTACTTGTGTTAACGTAAATGCGACTGATTTTTTTTGCTAAATTGAACATTTACTAATGTTTAACGTATAAGCATAAGTATTTAATTTATAATTAAAATAAATAAAAACAGAGAGAACATAGGTGTGTTGATAATTCCTATATTTAGAAGTAGATATAATGCAAAATATTATTACACTGACTGCTCATGAATTTGGAGCGTGTAATTTGGTGTAATTTTCTAGACTCGGTTAACCTTTGTTTGCATTAGGCGAAGGAATATCCTGGAAGTAGAACTTTAGCAGGGCTTCAGAACAGTTTGAAATAACCGTGAATGGACTATAGCATGGGAGTTCGTTGTTGCGCATGTGTCGTTGACATGGACTAACAATGAGGTACGTGGACTACAAATTGCGTGGAGAATTGTTTAAACCACGCGATCGTACAATGCCATGTGTGTTTGCTTTCACTTGGTTTTCCGTGAGTTCCGTGTTCTATAAAGATACATTTTTATAGCCTGAAAATTCACTAGTGTTACATATTAATATTTGGTAAGAGGAAGTGTTCTACGATTTTTAGGCAATCATTTTCGTTAATATTGATATCACGAGTGTAATAAACGTTGCTTTGACAGTTAAAGTGTCAAAAAAAAGTTCACATTTGGAAAGTTTGAAAGACAATAATTGGTTGCTGCGCAGCTGTCTTCCACATTATACACAACGGTCCTACAATCATTATCCGGGCTAAACCCGTCGTGTTAACTATTGAACACACCCCTACGTTGGCGGTGTGACATGGGTCATTTATTCATGTGGCATAATATTGCCAGAAGGAACCTTGAACGTAGGATCAGCAGAAAACTCTTAAGAATGTCTTGACATATATTGCAAAACTAAACTGTAACGGCATTTTTTACCCTTGAATTCAGTGAAATTGGATTAACTTGAATTATATTTAATATATGAATGTTAGTGCATGTAATATTTGTTTGCTAGAAATGCAATCTGACTCAGTTCAAGTAAATCACTAGATATCATGAAGCAAGTAAAATTTTACTAATGAAAATAATTCGTATGGTCTAATGTTCTTATTAATACCGGCTCTTTTTATCTTAACTTGATGATAATTCTTAGTCGTGTAATATACTGTACCGGAAATCAGGAAGGACCAGAAATTGGTTTTCGAAGACACTCGTCCTCAGCCTTTTCTATTCTGCAGAATTTCCCATTTAAGTTGTNTGCTAGAAATGCAATCTGACTCAGTTCAAGTAAATCACTAGATATCATGAAGCAAGTAAAATTTTACTAATGAAAGTAATTCGTATGGTCTAATGTTCTTATTAATACCGGCACTTTTTATCTTAACATGATGATAATTCTTAGTCGTGTAATATACTGTACCGGAAATCACGAAGGACCAGAAATTGGTTTTCGAAGACACTCGTCCTCAGCCTTTTCTATTCTGCAGAATTTCCCATTTAAGTTGTNGAAGGACCAGAAATTGGTTTTCGAAGACACTCGTCCTCAGCCTTTTCTATTCTGCAGAATTTCCCATTTAAGTTGTATGGAAAAACGTTATAATGATATTTTTCAGTTTTCAAGGACGTTTGATTTTTAGACAACGTTTTTTATGACCTGGTTCAAAATCTTTACCAATAGTAAATTCATTGTGAACTAACTAAATTTGTAGGGTGTAAATCGTGCATATTTTCTTTTTTAAGTGACTGTACATAAAATTTTAATGCACAGTATATTGGTTGAATGTATTCAAGTAGAATATACGTAGGCATAACGGTAACTGTGTAAACGCATTTTAAACTACAACTGCAATGACTTAAACTTTTTCACGTCCCTCACCTATTAGAGCAGCGAACTTTTTTCACAAGGATATGCCTGTAGTGTTTGGAATGCCGTGCCCCGAGACCTCCCACTCGAGCGTTTCACGTTCAGAGCGTATTCGACATGCCTGCGTATCTGTTGGGTCGTGGAATTAAATTTTCGTGTCGCCAAACGCCATGCCAGTCACAAAGCTTTGACAAAGCGCGCACGTCACTCGGTCGCACACGCACGCCAGGGACATACACAGGCTCATAACTAGGCACCCGCGAAATACAAAGCTCACTGCACGGTGAATAATTGCATAATCATGGAGCCCGCTCCGGGGGATATGATAGTTCGCCTGGTAATCGTATTTCTGGTTTGCGTCGGCCAGCAGAATCGTTCCTCGCGCCAACCACACAAAATACCCCAGCCGCTTTGTAAACTGAGAGCAAGAACCACTACTTTACACATCTTCATATTTTGTAACCTGTTTTCGTTGCAAGTAAGGACCATGCGCAAATTAGTTTGCTTTGAATGTCCTGTATTTTAGCGGTAAATTGTATTTCTTCCTTTGTGAGCATACTCAGGTGTTTGATTAAAGCGAGTGACATTTTATGATTTAAATATAAATAACGGGCATTAAAGTTGTTTTAAGTGGAACAATTTTTATGCAAAATTTTCAAATGTGCACGATTGCAGAAAACTTGGCAAATATTTACCAATTTGTGTTTCCAAATTGAAATACCACCAATAAAATTAATTTATTTGGAAGTAAACCTTCCAAGACAACAGTTTTAAGTAACAGCCGCCAAAAATAAAAATGTAGAGTTTCCCAAAACCTACATTATTGTGAAATTCCGAATGGCATTTAACTGATTGAAAATTTGGTAAAATATACTATCGAATAAAAATATCAGAGAAGCAGAGTTCTGCTCTGAGCCTAATACGATAGTATTAAACGAAGAGATAATAAATTGAACAAGTTATTGTTATTTTGTAATTACCATTTTCGAACTTCACTGGGAATATTTTTCTTTGATATAGCAGGAAGTAGGTGAGGATAAGAACGTTGTTTTGCCCTCTTCCGCTTTGGCTAGAGTTCTTTTTAATCAGGGAAAGAAGGAAAACCTTCGCTAATTCGCCGTTCAGTTCCTAAATTTATGTTTCAGTCGCTAAAGTTTCCTTAGGAGACGACTCTTTTGATTAAATTTTTTCATTTCGTATTCACAAAGTCGCGAATTATTTCGTTAAGCATAGATAGGTAAGGATTACTATAATTATTTCAGTGTACGCAATCGCATGTTGATAGAACATAATTTTCTTCCGGGGAAACTCTGTCAATAAGGTATCGTATAAGTGTTTAAAAAAAATTCTTCTAAGTACAGTGATGGAAATGCATTAACAATACTCCCATAAGAATACGCTTATGTGCCCTAAAGCTAGTAGACCTACACAAGAAGAAGGATGTGTTACGTGGGACTTATCAAATCACCAAGTTCGTGAGACATACAGAACACTAACAGAGTAGAGTCACAACACAGAGTAGACACCTTAGTAAGGGGCGCAACCACTCAGAACAACCACCAAATGCAGCAATTATTGCATGTAATCTGTCGTTCACTTTCTGAATGTCTCTCTGGGGTCACGTGGTCGATGGTGCTGAGGTTAGGAGATGTAGTGAGTCAGGGTAGCATGCCTATACAGTGTAGAGAATGCAGTGTTGCCCTAGCGACATGGAGACACGCGTTATCGTGTCGTAAGGTTGGTCCATTGGTCCATGCAGTGTGTCGCGATATGGTGGGAGTACGTGATTGACAACATTACGGGTGTACAACGAACTCGTCATTCTCCCCTGAATGAATCCCACAGGCGATCGGGATGTGTCTCTTATGTCTCAACATACTATATTCCCAGGCGTGGGTTTGGTATGGCGAGTGCTAATACACGACGAATTGATCCGCCCATCTGCAAGTCTACGGATTCGAATACGGTTATTACTTTGCCCAAGGCAGAAACGACTCTTTATTACTGAACACCACTGCTCTCTTCTCCTCTCCAACACACACTCTCCCGATACCACAGAAGACGTTCACGACGATGAGCAGGTGTCAGGGGTAAACATTCTAGAGTAATAGGAGTATGAAAACCTACCTCCAATAATCGATTGTCTATTGTTCGTGAAGACACATGATT
>NQII01002293.1:129271-147224 GCA_002778355.1 Clitarchus hookeri
GGGGGGGGGGGGATTAGGCACAGTTTCTCTGATTGCACGTGCGGCTGCTGTTCTTTCAGTCAGGGCGGCCCGAACAATCCTTCTGTACAGGCGCTCATCAGTGCAGCGAGGTGGCAATGATGGGGCTTGGTGGCTGTGGGAACCCTCTGTGAGCCACCTTCTCCGCCACCGATGGACCACTGATACGTCACGCCCCAAATGAGTGGCAATTCTGCGGAACGCCTAGCCACCCTCTCGGAGTTCTACTTTACGGCCACTCTCAAAGTCACTTAACTATTCAATTGGTGCTCGCCGGCGTATTCAAGGAATTGCAGACACAGTCTGTGATACACACGCAAAGGAATCGCACAGCCAACTGCACTCGTGTTGTCAGACGACACTACTAATAGCTGCAGACCGGTGCAGGCGAGTGGTGATCTTCCACTTATGATCAGGGTATCCTCTACACACAGTTTATGTTGTGAAACCCGTTTGGATTGGACAATGCTTACTAGGCGTTTGTAAATGCATTTAAACTAGTGTATACATGAAATATACTACAGCAGAAAATTATTTCTATAACATATATATTTTTTTTACCATGCAAACGATTAATCTCTTAAACAAATTATAAAGCTTATTGCCATTGATCTAAACTCTTATTTTGCTAGATGCGCCAGATATCAAGTAATGGTAATTTTGACAGACTCTGGTCAAATAAATTGTTTTATTACTGTCGTTCATAAAACTGTGATTTATCAATGAAATATTTAAACCTAACACATCGTCAGTATTAAATTCATAATATCGTCATGTAACTATACAAATTTTTTTTGATAAAGGGTTGAGGCATATCCAAGATGAACAGACAAATGTGTGCACCAAGTGAAGATTAATGTCAAATCCAAATGGATAACAGAACCATTCAGAAGAACGCATGTAAAAAAAATTTATGAAGCTGCATATCGAGAAACGGACATAAACTGGCGCACCGCTAGAAATCCCAACAATATATTTATGGGGCTTGCTCATAGCATTAGAGAGAATCTTAAAAGTCAAACGATATTATCGGCATGCCTGGGCCTGCGATGGAACATGAGTAGGAGAACATTACGTCTGATTTTCTACCTCAGCTAGAAGTGAGTCCTGAGTGTTTTTCGCATTGCAGTTTTTATTTTAAACTCCTGTTTCAGTATATAAAATATATACTATGTATTTTGCTCTACATTTTAAAAAAAANTGCAGTTTTTATTTTAAACTCCTGTTTCAGTATATAAAATATATACTATGTATTTTGCTCTACATTTTAAAAAAAAGAAGCTATGTCAATGGATGCCAGCTCTTAAACAAAAAACGGTGATGAATTCTTTAAAAAATAAGTGAACNAAAAAAAGAAGCTATGTCAATGGATGCCAGCTCTTAAACAAAAAACGGTGATGAATTCTTTAAAAAATAAGTGAACAAAGTTTTTGCACCTCAGAATCCCGAATCCTACTAACGACTTAAAATACCAAATTACTTACTCTTAAAAATAATTTTTAATAAAGTACATCGGACAAATCTGTCTTTACGCCATAAATACATATTATATCAGATTGAAAAATGCCCATCAGGACAGAAAATGACATTATTTCATATATTTTACAGCTTTTAATATCAACTTTATGGAATTAAGTAAATCATAAAATACATCTCGATCAAAACTTAATTTCCACAATTCATAGTCAGCCCATCTACTGTCAACCTTTATATTAAGTGCTATAACTATAGTTAGCTTAAATGCCTCTCGCAATGAAATGATTGCGAATGTCGTTTTTTACATATTGTGCCATGGACGGTATCTACAACCAATTTAATTTAGCAGAGCGTAAAGCAGGTCGAAAATGGTTACGGACATTTTTCAAATGTCAACCAGCAGTTACACGTAAGAAAGCACAGAATATAATACTATCACGCCAATGAAATTATATCCCTTTATTGTTGGTAACCATTTTGAAAAGTTTCGTGACATCCTCTATGAGAATAACCTAATGAACAGGTCTAAACTACACTGAATAGCAAAATAAACTGGTATACCTGCCTAACACCGTGTAGGGCCTCCGCGAGCATGCAGAAGTGCCGCAAGACGACGTGGCATGGACTCAACTTATATCTGAATGTATGAAGGAGGCAATTCACACCATGAATCCTACAGGGCAGCCCACAAATCCATAAGAATGCGAGGTGGTGGAGATCTCCTCTGAACAGCACGTTGCAAGGCATCCCAGGCATGCTCAATAATGTTAATCTCTGGTGATTTAGGTGTCAAATGGAAGTGTCTTAAAGTCAACAGAGTATTCCTGGAACCACTCGGTAGCAACCCTCGACGTGTGGGGTGTCGCATTGTCCTGCTGGAATTGTCAAAGTCCGTCGGAATGCACAATGGACACGAATGGGTGCAGGCGATCCGACAGGATGCTTACGTTTCGGTCACCTGTCAGAGTCGTATCTAGACGTATCAGGGGTCCCATTTCACGCCAACTGCACACGCCCCATACCATGTCAGAGCCTCCGCCAGCTTGAACAGTCACCTGTAAACATGTAGGGTCCATGGATTCATGAGGATATCTCCATATCCGTACACGTCCATCCGCCCGATACAATTGGAAACGAGACTCATTAGACCAGGCAACGTGTTTCCAGTCATTAACAGTCCAATGGCGGTGCTGGCGTGCCCAGGCGAGACGTAAAGCTTTGTGTCGTGCAGTCAACAACGGCATACGACTGAGCCTTCGGCTTTGAAAGCTCATATCAACGATGGTCCGTTGAATAGTTCACACGCTGGCACTTGTTGATGCCCCATCATTGAAATCTACGCCAATTTTAGAAACGGTTGCACGTCTGTCACGTTTAATGATTCTCGTNATAGTTCACACGCTGGCACTTGTTGATGCCCCATCATTGAAATCTACGCCAATTTTAGAAACGGTTGCACGTCTGTCACGTTTAATGATTCTCGTCAGTCGTCATTTGTCCCATTCGTTCACGATATTTTTCCGGCCGCAGCGATGTCGTGATGTGATGTTTTACCGGATTCCCGATATTCACGGTACACTAGTGAAATGGTCGTACGGGAACATCCAAATGTTATCGGTACCTCGGAGATGCTATGTCCCATCTCTCGTGCGCCGACTATAACACAACGTTCAAACTCACTTAAATCTTGATAACCTGCCATTGTAGCAGCAGTAACTGATCTAGCAACTTCGCCAGACGCTTGTTGTCTTATATAGGTACTGCCGACCGCATCGCGTTCATCTGATTGGTTACATACCTCTGTTGTTTGCATACGCACTCCTATACAAGTTTTTTTTGGCTCTCCAGTGTAATATACAACATTGACGAAAATGGTTGTCGTTTAACACTTCATCATCAACTAGTCTTATCCCAAAAATATGCAAAACGAGTGCACTTAGTCATTTCAGAGAATGCTGAATATAAGACTAATTGCAAGCGTTAATTCACATGGCGAGTTGATTTCAACAACGATTATTTGAAGCGCCAACGGATGAATCTAGAATGTAGTAAGAACATGACTCCTGGAACTGTAGTTTCCGTGGCTGGGAAGGTCTCAATGACCCATACAGTTTTAGAATCGTGGGTAAAATATTTTATTCGGTATATAGTCGCAAGGCAAGATATAATCATTTTCGATGGGGCCTCATTGCATCTGGATGCCAACATCGCGGCAGTGGCTGATAAATATAATATCATACTGTACTGCTTGCCAAGCAACGCCTCACACGAGATCTAACTCCTTATTCACTGGATTTTAAATAATTCGGAAATCCTTTGGAGGACAAAGCACAACATTTTAACGATAGAACCAAGCAAAATCACATTAAGAAGAGTGACTTTGATGAAATTCTGTCTAATGGTTCGGAGAAGATGTGTGACCGCATAACATATTTCAAGTGGTGTTCGTGGTATTGGGATATATCCATTCAAAAGTCACGTTTTCCTGAGGATGCTTTTGCGCCCTCTGCTGTGTCGCAACTGGAACACCAAGCTAAGACTGCATACTGTGGCATTGCTGGCCCATCTTCATCTACCAGCAACCCACAACAGGAATGTTGAAGGAATTTTTATTCTTCGATGATTACATTCAACTGTTCGAAATTACTTCCGACCCTACTGACGCTGTTCCTCAAATAGCTATCTGTTCATCTGAAGCTCCTTCATCATCTAAATCTTCACCTCTCCCAACTCCTTTCTCCCACATGTATTCAACTCCAAGAAAATGCTGAGCGCAAAAAACAAGTGAAAAATTCTCTGATCTACAAGGATCAGCGCTTAAAAACTTCTCTATTCAAAGACCGTGCTGCAGCTCAGGCAGCCACTGTGGCTTCAAAGAAAAAAATAAACAAACGACCAAGTAAACAATCCACATACACAAACAAATCATCAATGAATGAGAATATAAAAATATGAGGCACAATACAAGGCCAGTGTTACCGGTTTGGAGCCAGGTATTCACGAAGACTCCTGGTATTGCTTCTTGTGCAAGGAGGATCTTCAGGACGAAATAAAACTGTATCAAGAATGTGTGTGATATGTGCACGCTAAGTGTGGTAGTGTTATGCCTAAACAGAAGGATATCTCACTTTTATACATACCCTTAATGTAGAGAATAAGTTAAATCCGTGCCTTTGTTACTTTATCTTAATTTCTTAGGTTGGTAATGATTTTTTGTTGAATTTATTGTAACAATGTAAGACATCAAATTTGCAAAATATTCTCAATGGAAATCTTTTTGTATCATATAAGTTAATTGTTAAATGTTTATTTCCATATTCAAACTTTTTGTCCCATTTCGCATCCTAACAGTGAGCTTTGCTTAATTACGTTTACTCAATGTAACACAGGTAAATTGTCGTATAAAGTGATGAATAGAAAATTTTTATTACATTTCAAGCAATAAAGGTGAAGGATTATATAAAATAAGACTTTTTAAAACTTTTAATAATGAGAATTTTGAAGTTGTTTGTATATTTATTTATCATTAAAGTTAAGTACAAATGGCTTTGTATGGTTAATAAAGGTTAAACTTACGACCAAACAATGGCAATCATGATCAGAAAATGGGTTTTAAAGAGAGAAAAATAAACAAGTTATGTATATTATTAAACAAAGAAAACTGTGTATTATCGATACATTAAAAACAGAATCCCAGAAGAATCAACAAAGAAAACGAGAAGAAAAGAAATAGAAATAACTACGGAAAGCCTTACGGCGTGGGGCCTGCTATGTGTCCCTTTCCTCAGGCAAGACTTTTATAAACAATAAAATAGAAAAAAAATATATATATATATATAAACAATTATAAATAACATTAACGAAAAAAAAATATTTATTTTCAGATAATTTATTAAATATCTAGGCAGAAATCATGAACTAAGATAAAGAGATACAAGCCAGCCAGTGTGTCCATTGAAATATCATACACGCAGGGAGGAGGAGTAACATTTTCCAAAGGTTGATTTCAAAAGTGCTCAGTTAACCGTGAAAAGCCCATGCAGACAGTGTTCTGTCCTCCACATTGTATTTATGCTTGCACTTTGCCCTTGCAGTGTTTCTTGTGTTATCATTTTGACTTTTGGTAATGTGCTGCGAAACGTGCTCTTCCGAAGTCCACAATCCTGACTCTCTGAGACATACTTTTCCCAAGAAAGCGGCATTCGAAGGACCCTATTTCCCTTCAAGACTGATAATTGCTTTTGAATACCTTTTCGTTGGGATGTCAACGGTTTGGAAATCTTTTTGCATAAAGAACCATAGCCGCTGCTACAATTGACGCGTCCGTAAATAAATGCAATGCTTGTTTTCTCTGCCCATTAATACCATTTCATTTTACAACACTCACACACGTTTATGAATCGTATCAGTGTGTCGTGTCTATGCCAATATTCACATGTGCTGGCCGCTGTATAGCCTATAATGCCACGGCATCTATACTCTGTGCATTGCACGACACGCCAACCATTTTCGGCATCTTATTATGTCCTGTAAGAAAAACGTTTTTTTTAACTCCATGTAGGTTTTTCTATACGATACTGACATTGTAAATAGCACCAGTCATTTCTAGTACAAACTGTATAGCGTTCGTGATTAATTTTCTGAGTTATTCTGAAATTATAAGATTTCTGTAAAAATTTGTACGTAATATCAAAAAATTTCGATGTTGTGGAGTACGGAAATGTCAGAGCGAGAGAAACTTGAACCTGGTTTAGTTTTTAGGGTGTCGAGATCGTAGTTTTGCTTGTTATAGATGTGGAAAGTGCCTCTAGTAGAGATACGATTCTCAAGTCAAAATACCACATGCCACTTGTGGAAAGGAAATAAGAGTTTGGCTCTGTTCTAGACAGTCTGAAAATCAGAAACAGTCCTTCGTAACTGTCTTGATCGTCGAGAACCGGTCGCTGGTATATGTGTACCTTCATGTCTACATTTCTCTCAAATAAATGTGACTGTGGAGGTCAAATGGCCCTAATTACGGACAACTCAGTGCACTGCCAACCCTGTCTCTATCAAGTCTCCTTAATTATTCTTACTGTTACCTCGTGCATTGTCTATCATGTCTATTGTTCATTCATCACGCCTATAATATATATTCTTAAAATTATACTTGTTTTGATAAAATGCTAATAAATTGAAGTATGTACTTCTTGTTGTTTCCAATATTACTTTTACAAAGTCAGGTAATATTTACTTTGAAACACAAGTGGTAAAGGATAAAGATATTTTCAAAGGTTGGTGTGTAATATATTTAACTAACCACTTATGAGCTATGATTCATATAGCATAATTTAAGGGGGTAGGAAAATGTCACATTTTGTATCCTTTACATGAAAGAATGGAAATATGTTGGTGAGGCTTCTCTGGTATAATTCCTGCAAGAGAAAAATTCTTTGGAGGATACACTTAAGGACAAAAAAATGTAAACACCAAACAGTGTAGCTCATATGATTGTGATTTCAGAAACGACCCCAGCAGAAATCATAAGTCTGAAAGTGAATGCTGTTAGATTAAGTTTCTAATGAGGCGTATGGTTTGTTATTTTTATTTATGTAACTGAGCACATTATTTAATCGCAAGTTTGGTGAAAAGATATTAAAGAAATTAAATTTTTGTGACACAATTTTGAAGAAATTAAAAATTAAATTAATTCCAATAGCTTAAATGACGGTATTGCGTTTAGCGGGACTTGGGCGTAAACGCACACCACGTATAGATACACGCACAGGAAAGTGATCTGATACTCCCGTAATTCCAAAGGAAGGTAAGCTAATAATTACGCAAAATGCCCGTCAGCGAGGCCATTAGAGTGATTAATTATAGATTCACGGGCAAATTAACAATTACTTAACTGATAAATTCTGGATGCCGTAGCTGACATGACCCGTTTCCCAAAAAGGCACGAAATCTAATACATGTACGCATTCTCGCCATTAGTGCAGTATTTCTCACCCATATTTAATCACGGATAATCTCACATTTTGGAGCCGTTTGCTTTAGTAAAACGACTTGGATTGTAATGAGAGCGAAATCAAAACATTAAAATGCCGAAATCAAAAGATCGCATGGGCGCAAAACAAGTTTTTGGTAACAGCCTTTTGTGACATATTCTATTGCAGGCAGTTTTTCGCATTGACAGACGCACTTTCCATTGGAACGTTTTGTAGGGAAGAAGAATTTTTTGAGTTGGAAGCTGCTGCTGCCTAAATATTATTTTAATAGGCATACATCTCATCTCAGGAAACAGTCAATATTTGGTGGATATTCCTTCTGCTGAATTATTTAACACGTAATATTGTATTGTATTAGAGTTTGAATACCTTACCAATATCATTACATATATGTATAAAGGATAGATAGATCGTCAGTTACACCGAAAATCGTATAGTTTTTTTAATGGTTTTTTACGATTTAACTGGATTATTATCCTATTAAGTATACCTACCTAAAAATACCCGCATAAAGCAAAAAGCTACGTGTTTTCCATATAAATAGGTTGTCTATAATGTAAACTTGCCATCTGTTTAACATGAGCATTATCTTCAGCTAACTGAGACTTCAGGGATGGTTGACAGACTATAACATTATAGCTTCCGACAGAGTTACGACATAGTTATTTCGCACTTATCTTACCTCACTTTCTAAAACACATAAAAAGAAGCCACTATTTTTATCAGTATCTCGTGGTTGCTTACATATTTTCCACTAGAGATACCGAAAGCGCACACAGTTCGGTTTAAAAATTTGATGTGATGGCTTATAAAAGACAGTTGTTCTGCAACAGGCAATACAAGTGCTAAAGGTTTTGCGTTGTATTTTGTTGTATGGATTCTTAAGTTATTAAGGAATGGTGGCGTGGATACACATAAATAGGCAAACACCTGTTTAAATAACTATATAAATGCCTACGCACATACGGACTTCCCGGTGATCGCCCATACCTCTCCTAGTAAGGGGAGCATGCAAATTTACAAAAAAGTTTTAAAGCTGGTATTCCAGAATGTTAAGTTTAGCATTACATATGCTCTACCATCTCGGGCGACTGAAAATCAATGGCCATTATCTAACTCACAAAACGTATTCCTAAACATATCTTCTCTATCTCCCCACATTATATCAGATTTGTCGCGGTTTGTTATTCGCCACCCTGTGCGAGGATATCAACAAATGAAAGCTACCTCCATGCAGAGTTCATTTGTAACGTTATCTTAAACACGTGTAGTTATGGCAAACTTGAAATAACTGTGCATAGAATATTAAAAATATTAGACTGACGTGATATATTTATTTCATTATTATTTGCGTGACAACTTATGGCTTGTTCCCTGTTTCTAATGGGGAAATTATAGATGTAACTTGTAAATGGCGCACTGCACGCATTTGGACAACAGAGTTGCCACTTTATGGTTACATTTTCAAACAAATAAATATGTATACTTTCACGATACTTAGCAGTCCTGCAAATCTGAGCGGTTTGAAGTTCTGAAGCATTAGCCAGGCAGTGCCAATGGATAAAATGGCATGACTGTCAAGTTCATGACTCCAATGCGAAAACACTGAACAATATTGCAGTAACAACTATGCAGAATGCAGAATGGGAACTGCATATATAACCATATTTTATGTCATGTTAATAAAAATGTGGTACCAGCCCCTATGTTTCAATAAAATGTCTTTACTGGCATATGCGCAGTTTTCTATTTCTCCTGAAATACACATTCAATTATTTTGCAATCCATATGTCCGTTTTGTTTTATTATTATTTTATGAGTTTACTGGCTATACTTCAGCATTTCCTGGAACTTGTTGAACCGTGGAAAATGTTCACATCACATACATCTAGGCAAAATAAGAGTTTCAATCATGCAGAGAAACATTACGAAGTTGTGATATATAAATACGTGACTTTTAAAAAAGTTACTACAGTCGAACAGCTGTTTACGGTTAAAATGAAAATCCTTGTAAATACAGTTCTCCCTGTCACTCGTTAAACTAAGAAAATGGCTACTCAGAGGGCCAGCGCCGTTTCATACGCACGCAGATAACTTTTGCAATCGACACGACATGACACTCGTCGAACTACGTACAAGCCTTCGCGAAAATGTCGAAATATTATAAACACAACTTTGTAACTCTTGCGAGTAATTTAAAACACAACGTACACAACATTTATAACGTAATATTGAGTTTCGCACTAGGGAAAGGATAACCTTAACAATCCAATTAGGTCCAGACAGCGTCAACAATCAACAAACCTTGTTGAATCGCGCCACTGATATGGTTTTACCGCTGTAGCATGCGGGCTCCCTAATATAATCACTTTTGAGCACACGTTGCGCTATTTTCTTTCGCAATGCAAGGTCTCAGAATAATAAAAAAATAAACCCAAAATGCCTTTAGTACGTGATTAGTACGTTTTGTTGAAGAAATTATGAGAGATGTAATTATTGGCAATAAAGAAGTCCCATTGCCAAATAATCGCCATTTTATTGTACCGTTAACAATCCACCGTAACTTATTTTAATACTTAGTGATGTTATTAAAATAAGTATACTTTATTCAACGAAATATGTTTACCGTTTCAGTGATTAAATGGTTGTCTTTGTTTCTAATGATGGAAGGCTCAAAAACGTGTCGTACATATCACACAGTATTCTTGCAAACAAACTTTTATTTGCAAAACACCTATATTGAAGTGGTTTTCTAATTTTCTGATAAATAATTACATCCCGATGTACAACGGTCTGGACGCGTCATATTGTTTACTGGCTATCGGCAATATGAAACGCGTTCTGCGCAAGCGTTTGTTCCGCTTGCATCAAAGATGAATCACCAAAATCGGAGCCCTAAAACTGAGGCATCGGTCATGGTATAACTAAAAACTTAGCTGGCGTTATAACGTTCTGGATTACTGATAAGGCCTTTACATGACTTAATCTATACCACAACCCTTATTAAGTTTTGGAATACCGACCATAGACGTGGAAAAGCTCGGACGAGCAGTGGGTATGTCTTACGCACGCCACAGCAAAGCAGAAATTCCCCGTGAGCACGCGTACGAAAATAACCTTGTTAAACCTCGGTATGCACTGTTTTTTTTAACCTCTTATTATCTCTTTATATCGGCGTCTACAGGTTACTTTTCTATGGTGGGAGGAACTCATAACAAATATTTCACAAGCATTACGATATTGAATTCTCAAATCCTCAGCGCCTTTAGTAGCTATGCATACCGTCTCAGCCATGTGGTTTATTAATGGTGCTTAGATAATATTCCACTAAAGTACTCGTNAACCTCTTATTATCTCTTTATATCGGCGTCTACAGGTTACTTTTCTATGGTGGGAGGAACACATAACAAATATTTCACAAGCATTATGATATTGAATTCTCAAATCCTCAGCGACTTTAGTAGCTATGCATACCGTCTCAGCCATGTGGTTTATTAATGGTGCTTAGATAATATTCCACTAAAGTACTCGTACCACAGCTAGGATGATGTGGCTGTTATTCATTACGTACTGTGTTATATTTAAGCAGCTATAACTAACGAAAGCTGCACAGTTATTCCTGCCTGAGGTAGGATCTACATGGATTATCTTAGACTGAGTTTATTTTAGTACATGAGCCATCATGTAAGTGGTCTCTCGACACAAAAACGAGGACGTAAAGAAAACCAAATAAACACAGATGGATAGAGGAACCTTAAAATTCTGATGAATCCTCCAAACAACACGGAGATCTCTGTATGAGTTTAGGTAGTCATACCAACTAAAATGTGACGCTTATGTGGCAATATGAACAATCCTGTTATAGTTCGCGGCCAAATTCCACAATAACTTGAAGAAATCGAGTCAACATCCTAGTGGTTCATGCCATTCTTCAATTTTGGAGGTCTCCTGTCTTTGGGCTTTCTTTGCGTATACGTGCCGTGTAAAGCGAAAAATAAAAGGTTTACGGTGCAATAAACGTCTCACTTCCTAAGAGATGAAAACGGCGATACACGAAGCTGACTGGGGATTTGGGAGATTACAAGTCAGAATTTTGTGATGAAAGTTCAGTAAACGCTATCCCTAGTCATCATTTTAGTACTGTACATTTTCAACACTATTTTAAAAATAAAATTATTAACAACGGGCCCGGTAAACACTCAACGCCAAACTTACTTTAAAATGCTGACACTAAAATAAATGTTATACAATGTAACTTTACGCAACACTACCTGCATACAAATTGTCCAAACATAACGCACTAACACTCACATCGCAGTTCGGTTACAACGTGAGCCCTTAGATCATTCTTAATCTTGAAAGACAAAACGATTGTAGAAAATCAACAGGAACTCAACCGGGCTTTTCGCAATAATACGAGCTGCACGTAGTTAATAACTTTTCATGTGGGTTTCATGCTCCAGAATAGCAATCTCAGCCAACAAACCATATTTAGGAGTACTAAAATTCTTGTGCGACGTCTTACGCTGACCTCGGTCACGTTTTGGTGCTACCAGCCACTTGATTTTTTCGCATAACATCCCAGCGCGTACTGTATTACTCAAGTTTATCTATTTCCAGATGAAACCCCGNGCCACTTGATTTTTTCGCATAACATCCCAGCGCGTACTGTATTACTCAAGTTTATCTATTTCCAGATGAAACCCCGCAAAGCGAACCATACCACACCAACAAATTTTGCCAACGTTGGCGCAACCTTGGCTCCAATGTTGGTCCATAAAATTACACTAGGCCCTACGTTGGTCCAACGTTATTTTAGTAGTTGAACACAAACCAGTGTCCAGCCATTTATCGACCAAAGGCTTCTTGACATTTTACAACATGGTAGTATGTTGGCAAAACATGTTTGTAATTACATAATGCCAACCATTACAACGTTTTGCTGACATTGATTTGCGTTGCTTTAAATAAAATTGAACTAATATTTGAAAACTGGGAAATTTCTACGCATACTAAAATTTATATGTATGCTTTTCCGTTACAATATATATCCTGATAATCCAATTAGCGGGAGATGGGCGCGAATCCACGCTCTTTGACTTATCAGTCAAGCAAACTATTGGAGCTTCATCTAATTGCACAGGTGGAAAATCTTTGTCCCAAATTATTCCGTCGTTGAAAGAATACATTTCTGGTTTTGCAAAACCAGATACAGCTCTACTAAAATTAGCGTNTCCCAAATTATTCCGTCGTTGAAAGAATACATTTCTGGTTTTGCAAAACCAGATACAGCTCTACTAAAATTAGCGGTTAAATAATTTTAAGTATTTGTTATGATTTCAGTTTACTGTAACGTACGATATTTCTTAACTCACTAATACGGACACTTTACTACAATTTAAATGTTTTAAACAATTATCCCATGCGAAATAACTGAAGTAGTTAAGGTTATGCCTTACACACGTTCCAGTATGGCGCATATTTCTTTCTGAGTTTTTTGTTAAGTAAAAACATGTAATGTTTAAAGTTTACTAGCATTGTTACACGATCATTTTCTCTTACACGTGCTTAAAACTGTAATGAAAACTGAAGTGCATTAACATATGCCAGTTTTTATTACAACATAACATACACCAAGCCTTTGCCTACATATCAATATGCCAAAAAAACTTCAATTACAAAAATATACTACTCAAATCCACAATTAATTCCTTCGATCTTCATATATTACTTAGACGTTAGTTACCTCAAATGGGACAAAAAGTTTATCTAACGTTTATATTTCACGAGGAGTAATTAGTGCATTTACTTATATTCAAAAATTTTTACTTTAATAATTTATCTGTTTACACAAATGCATTTAATCTACTGTAAACAATGTCCTTCATATAAATATAATTTAGAATTTTGCCTGGAAATAATGCTGCAAAAACCTTAAATTTCTGATTTAATTACAACATATTGCCTAAATATTTATTCCAATACAACATATTTCCAATCTTACCAACCAAATACCAACATACGTAGACGTTGGCCAAATTTGCAAATATCTACCAGTCACAACAGTATATTTTCCAACTAGTAACCAACACACTCGCTATTTTATTTTTTAAGGATNATTTATCTGTTTACACAAATGCATTTAATCTACTGTAAACAATGTCCTTCATATAAATATAATTTAGAATTTTGCATGGAAATAATGCTGCAAAAACGTTAAATTTCTGATTTAATTACAACATATTGCCTAAATATTTATTCCAATACAACATATTTCCAATCTTACCAACCAAATACCAACATACGTAGACGTTGGCCAAATATNCTGATTTAATTACAACATATTGCCTAAATATTTATTCCAATACAACATATTTCCAATCTTACCAACCAAATACCAACATACGTAGACGTTGGCCAAATATGCAAATATCTACCAGTCACAACAGTATATTTTCCAACTAGTAACCAACACACTCGCTATTTTATTTTTTAAGGATCCCTGGTCAAAAAACCCGAACTATCAAGCAAGTAAAATACCTAACATAGACTTTTTATTTAGAACGTTCTAAGAATATGCTATGTTGACATAATGTTTGTAACACAATTTTCACCCAATATAATGAAAATCACCCATCACCAAATTTCATGTTGCTGACATTGTCTCAACAAATAAACGTCAAAGCAGAATTTATAGGAAAATTACTTCTGGAAGGACTTTATATGCTACGAATGAAAATATATTGTTCACATTCGAAACGACTATTTTTATTTTATTGACATATTGGTGGTTGTACAGTGTAGTCAGAGCGAAAATATAAGTAGATAATGCCGACAAATTCTAAATACGATATGTAGTATACGTTAAAAAACCATAACTTCAAAGAAAACTATGAAATTATTATTATACTTAATTATAAATATAGTGATTCCCATTGTTGGAGCAAAGTAAGTTACACGATTTTGATACAATTAAATATTAAATACAATTTACTAACCGTTGTGTTTCCAACAGTGACAAAACAGATAACCAACTTGACATATTTAAATGAGAAATGATCTCCAGTCTTGAGAGACTTTCGCAGTTTCTAAAATACAAGAACGGGGCATTGTCGATTAACGAAATATTTGTTCCTTAATTGGACATAAAATGTATGATGCCCAACATTGGCCCAACAAACAAAATACGTATCGATTACCAATACAATGTTTACCAACTTGTTACCAACCATCTAACCAACCAGTGTACAGTTTTAAAAAATAACGGTACTTACTATATGTTTTGACATTTTATGATTAAGTGGCTTCGTTGTCTGACGGGCACAAAGTTACCTTGTAACATTTTAGTGATATAAAATTTTCTTTGCCATTTTACGTTGGGCCAATGTTGTAATAACCTGTGTGNCGGTACTTACTATATGTTTTGACATTTTATGATTAAGTGGCTTCGTTGTCTGACGGGCACAAAGTTACCTTGTAACATTTTAGTGATATAAAATTTTCTTTGCCATTTTACGTTGGGCCAATGTTGTAATAACGTGTGTGTGCCAGCCCAACACCAGTCAACCTTTCCAACCAAATTCCAATCGTTGGGCCACTGTAGGTTCCTATTTGGTAGTCACTTTTGATCGTATANTGTGCCAGCCCAACACCAGCCAACCTTTCCAACCAAATTCCAATCGTTGGGCCACTGTAGGTTCCTATTTGGTAGTAACTTTTGATCGTAAANGGGCCACTGTAGGTTCCTATTTGGTAGTCACTTTTGATCGTATAATTTTTTTCTATTTGCAGAATTACTTTCCATATAGTCTAGTCTCAGTGGAATAATACCACCAACACATCCACCGCGACCAACTATGAAGGAGTTCACTTCACCGCAGACCTTCGTACCGTAAAAGCCAACTGTGACTTATTCACCGTTGAGTACATTTCCACGGTTACTAAATTAAAATATTAACACACAAATGGTTGAATTACATCATCAATGTGTGAGAATAGACAAAATCTCTCTCAGTTTTTTTACGTTGAGGCGACTTCCTCATTTCATATCTTAGTTTCACATCTGGGGCATGCGATGACCATCCCATCTATCAATCACAGAACATTACACCGCTGCGGGTTGGTTGGACCTCTGCCGCCAGTATCGCTATTCATGCGCCCAGCTCCGCTGACGATTTTAAACTGAAACTACCAACATCCCAGTCGAAAAATACCTGAACGGCTCATGCATAAGCACTCCCAGCACCAAGCGTAATCAAGGCAGACGCCTGCGTCAGGTAGCACGNAATACCTGAACGGCTCATGCATAAGCACTCCCAGCACCAAGCGTAATCAAGGCAGACGCCTGCGTCAGGTAGCACGCAAAGCCAGTAACGGGACGATTTTTACAGCAACACTGACAATAGAAGAACATGGCAAATTTTATAATTTAGTGATCACACTGGAAAGAGATAAACAATTGAAGACGCAAGTTAAAGAATTTAAACATGTTAGAAATATGATTACTAAACAACTGTGACGCTAACAAAGCGCCACAGCACATTGGCTGTTTCGGCGGTCTTCTCTATCTGTCGTGCGTATGGAAGGACCATTACCTTCTTTACGCGACGTACGGCTTGTACGTATCTTCACACATCGTGTCACAGTAGCGACTGCACGGACAATATGAAGGGTTGTACGACGAGCCGACCATCCGGCTTCGTGCAGTCCGACCATACGACCCCTTTCAAATGGGTCTCGTTGGTTATATCTTCCGCGAGTACGACGCCATGGCATACTGATCTGCTTCTTAACACGCAGACTCCCACCTTTCCAGCCTGTTGTATGGACCTTTTGAGCACCGAGAGCTGCTTTCAAACGCCCCCTGTATCACGTGTTGTAGTGAAGATTCTGTNTGTTGTATGGACCTTTTGAGCACCGAGAGCTGCTTTCAAACGCCCCCTGTATCACGTGTTGTAGTGAAGATTCTGCGACGTCACTTTAACACACCTTATAGGTGCAGCTGTTTTCACGCCCAGCAGTGTGCGAAAAGTACATAAGTTAATTGTAGGCCTCTTGCTCCCCACTATTAGGACAGTATGAATTGTTGTTTAGATTGACAACACGAAATGCAATATTTTTTGTTATTTTATAAAGAAAATATAGGCATTTGTTTTGGCGCAGCGTACATACACAAGTTCAGAGGTGCGATGAGATCTAAGACACGTTCTATTCATCTAGCCACATAGTAAATCATTGAAGTCACATTGAGGATCATCCTCATATTGCTGTGGCACTTTAGTGCAAATTAGTTCGAAATTACACACAGAAGTTAAAGTAGGGATTTGCAGGCATAAAACGGTAGGATNTGTTGTATGGACCTTTTGAGCACCGAGAGCTGCTTTCAAACGCCCCCTGTATCACGTGTTGTAGTGAAGATTCTGTGACGTCACTTTAACACACCTTATAGGTGCAGCGGTTTTCACGCCCAGCAGTGTGCGAAAAGTACATAAGTTAATTGTAGGCCTCTTGCTCCCCACTATTAGGACAGTATNTTTTCACGCCCAGCAGTGTGCGAAAAGTACATAAGTTAATTGTAGGCCTCTTGCTCCCCACTATTAGGACAGTATCAATTGTTGTTTAGATTGACAACACGAAATGCAATAATTTTTGTTCTTTTATAAAGAAAATATAGGCATTTGTTTTGGTGCAGCGTACATACACAAGTTCAGAGGTGCGATGAGATCTAAGACACGTTCTATTCATCTAGCCACATAGTAAATCATTGAAGTCACATTGAGGATCATCCTCATATTGCTGCGGCACTTTAGTGCAAATTAGTTCGAAATTACACACAGAAGTTAAAGTAGGGATTTGCAGGCATAAAACGGTAGGATGTTTCAAATTGTAACTACTAAACAAGTTCTTTTCTCGGTGCGTTAACCTTGGCCGCATGTTCTCGAATCGAGCAGGCGAAGTATCGTATTGGCAGGAGCAGCTTCGAGAGGTGGCAGAGTTAAAGGGGCGAACGGCAGGGCTAGCAAGCATTGAACGATGGTCGTTGAACGACGTGGCGTGGAGAGGAAGCAGACGGTAGCANCTAGCAAGCATTGAACGATGGTCGTTGAACGACGTGGCGTGGAGAGGAAGCAGACGGTAGCAAGACGAGGCATGGAGAGCTGTGTCAACACGGAGGAAGGGGCCCGCCATCACTTGTATCGCACTTCCCCCGCGAGTACCAGGCCGCGTTTGTGTGCGTCTTCAGTTATATTCCCCGCACTGAGGCGCAGGTTCGCTCGCGCTTAGCTGTGCCTGAGACCAATATGTGTGTGATGGGGGAAGAGAGAGGGAGACATAGGAGGAGAGAGAGTGAAAGAGTGTGAGTGAGTGGGAGTGAGAGGGAGTGGCTAGGAGTGAGTATTTCGAAGGGAGTGATAGAGGGAGACAAATTGTGAGAGTGGGACAGAATGGGTGAAAGGGTGTTTGATTAC
>NQII01002293.1:148454-174762 GCA_002778355.1 Clitarchus hookeri
TAGGCTGTAAAATTAAATCAAGGCTGCATGACGGAATATAGTTGGCAAATAGCTAGCTTGCTCGTCAAGTCTGTAAGCATGAATTTAAGAATGGAAATACAGCTTCATCATAAACGGAACTTCCTTTTCAAAATTTCAGGTACATATTGTTATGAATTTACTTTTATGTATAATTCATACGTGAAAGTGGTTATGAGTGTAGCTAAATAATGAGTCATGATTAGGTAGAGCACAGCAGTATAAGATGGAGTTTATTGAACATAAGGATTATACAATAACTATTTACGTGACTATTGATCGAGGGAGCTTAACTGGAATAAAAAGATGCGAATTAATTATATTAAGTATTATTACCTCACGCCATTACTATTACAATATAATTGGAAAATCCGCACCTTGTTCATGTTGCCAGAGGCTGATACTAGGAGGCGGTTAACGACGGCCGGACACACCCATCTTCAGTGGTCCTCTCGTTCCAGTGGCCCGACGACAAAATACGCCACTCCCGGTGTTACGCTGGCCTATATCGGGCACGTTGTTTAGTATTTTCGGCTCCGCTTACTGGCCGGTGGAGGGGGTTCTGCAACTGTCTTTCGCAAGGTGTTATTGCAATCACACTCGTGCCCCGGTTCAATGTTTAAAGGTGTGATCAGGCAGGCCGTCCAATTAAGACCTGATCACTTCATAACAATATGAAAACGACTACCATCAGGTTGGCCATTACAATTGTTTCAGGCAGAAATCAGGAAAATCTTCAAGAAAACGTTAAAATAAATAAATAATATTTTTGTCTGCTCTCTTATTAAAATATTTGATAATTACGTCAAAACTAATGTTTAGGGATAGGTATTTTTTCTATTTTCTGTATAGAAAAAAATAATTTAGTAAGCCTTGAATGTCAATAACATGATGGTATCTTTCAAGTTAAAAAGGAGAAAATAAATTCCATGACATGTAAAGGAACTGCTGCATACAAAATAAGATACGGACGATGGTAAAAAATATTTCCAACTTTGTTTGGCCTACATAAAATTCAGGAGTGATGCTTAATCAGGAAAATTAATAGTGCATATTTAAAATTTTGTATTCTAGAATTCCGAGAAAATTTTACAAAAACTAAACAGAAACGGAAACCTTAAGAATAAATGCACAACAAATTTTTAATTTCCTGAAATATAATTTTTTTTTAAACTTATACATAAAGTCTTCTTTAAAATGGTTTATTAAATTTATTTATACATAATTCGAGGCAGAAATTATTTAAGGGATATTTTTACTAGTGGTTTTCCAGTGGATTGAGTGATAACATGATGGGACTAATGCAGATACAAAAAATTGAAATGGTATTTACTGAATTCATTTGAATAGATATGGAATGGCTTATAATGCATCCCATATATTCATATTAACATAACATAGACATTATTTATGACAGAACATGAATGAAGATTGCTTCTGCCGCTTGGGTATTATTCGGTGATTTGTGCTTTAATACTACAAAAATTCAAAGTAAAAAAAAAATTTCCCGTCGTAATGCAATAAAACGCGTATTTATTTCAGTAACAGTAAACTCTCGAGAGGGAATCTGATGTTTTTAATAATAAAACCATGCAGCATTTACTACTGGTTTCTTTAAAATTACGCTGACAAAATGGACGGAGTATATTCTTAAACTAGCCAGCAAACAAAATTCTCTTTCTAAACTATTAGGCCTGCTAGCAATATGGATTAATTCGCGGGGTACAAAAATATCAAGAATATTTTATGATACCTGTCTGTGACTTCTTCAATTATGTTATGTATTAATTAATGATGTGAATTTTACATTATGCAGGGTATCGTTCAAGTAAACTATTGATGTTTCAGATTAAAATTATAACAACGACATGCAAAGTTATTATGTCTTTCCGCTACTGTCACATAATCCTCGCCCCTTCTATAAATATGGGTTTTCTTAACCACAGATCATTTTCAAAATAGTGAATAATTTCCTATGTGTTATACACTCAAAAGCATTTGAATAAGAGATACCTCTCTAGTAACATGTATCACCTCCTTTCGCCCTGATGATGGTGGTGAAGCTGAGTGGCATGAACTCCACAAGGCAATGGAAGCGATCAGGAGCCATACTGATTCATCGAAACTGTACAACCTTCCACAATGCACGGAGATCGGTTGGGACAGTAATCACGTCGCGCATATTCCTCTCGACAGCATCCACGGTATGTTCGATAGGATTGAGCTAGGGTTACCTCTGGGGAAAGGCATTCAACCTGATGTCTACGGAGTCTTCATCCAATCATTCAGTCACAATTCGGGTGCTATGGTCAGGTGCATGGTTTGCAGTAGGTACAGTTATTCTGCACGGTTCTGTAGGCGCAGAAATGGGAGCATATCATCTGTCAGCAGGTCCGTGTATCGTTCGCGAGTGAGGTACAGTGGCAATTGTACGGCGAGGCCCATTTAACCCTACGCAAACAATCCCCATACAAGGTTACAACCACCATCAGCTTGCTGACACGAGGGTTCCATCGCTTCATGTGTTTGGCGATGCACTCGTGTGCACCATCGGTGTGTACCAAGTGTACCTAGACTCATCAATCCAGGCGACATTTTCATGCGTCAAAGGTATAATGACGATGTTCTCGCGACTACGTTAATAATTGAGCCTTATAACGTGTGGTGAGCAAAAGTACATTCGTGGGGCAGTGGCTTCTGTACACGAACGCAAGGAGATGGGTTCTGTGGATGCTATAGCTGTTCACAGATCGTTGTGGCCAGACACTGAATTTGCGAGGGATCTGTTTCCCTCCTGTGACCTGTCTATATGCCGTTATCAACCAAGCTAGCGACGGCGACAGCAGTCATCAAAGACAGTTATCCATGGTGGCTGTGGTTTTACCCGACTCCATGAACTCGCAGCACACTCTTGACATTGTGCCTCGGGGAAATCCCAGTGCCTGCATGACTTCGGATATGAAGTGCCCCAAACGCATGGCCCCAAAGATCTAGCCACTATAAAATACGCTGATATAGTTTTATTCCCCATTCTGTGCACGACTGTTACTCAGAGATCAGTACAAGGTCTGACATTATCTCAGTCATGCGTGAATGGCATTATTCCATTCGAAGAGGCGACCCAAAAACCATTTCGCAAAGAAGGAAGTTGACTCTAAATCAAAGGCTCAAGTGTGTAAGTATTGAGCCGCTGATCATTGCATGAGCTATAATAGACGGGCGTTAAAGCAGCAGCGGGTGACACGTGACGGGTTTCTTGTTGAGACGTTAAAATAGACGCGTGGACAAGTAATTGTGGTGTAAACGTGACGTGCAGAACGCAATTCAAAGTTAATGGGACGGCCTGACAGGCAGTAGCAAAATGAACGTCACGTGCGTATATACAGATAGGGGCGGAATTATACCGACAAACTTCGCTAGATGATTCTTTTTGCAAAATAAAGTGTAAAATACACCGCACACTTTCTATGTAAACAGAGCGTTAAGAAAGACACGAGCCCTTGAAAATCGATATTTTAAATCGTATTCCTGTGAAATATCGGAAACGGAGTGTAAATAAGTTACAATTCTCCGAACATTGTTCTATGTTATCGGTATCTTCAACCTAAGAGAAAACTCTCATTAAAACCTCTCACCGTAATGAAAATAACAGGGGTAGCCACCCTCTTATTGAAGACCACTCGTTTACTCTCGGAAATTATGAGCGTCTTATGCTGGTTTATTGAGAAATATGATCCATTTGACAAAAATGGTCCTCTTGTTGCAACTGCCCAGGACCCACCGTTTTCGTGAAAAACGCACTCATATCTTTGGCTGCAGTGAATGCCTAGCACATAGGAAATACTAAATACATGCGTCTACGGTAAGCTGCTGTACCCACTGCACAGACAATGGTGGAGGATATTAAAACTTACTGTAAACAAAATGTATCATACATTAGTAAGCTCACAGTGCTGAAGTTGCCTGCTGGTTTCTGGTGACAATCAGTGCGTGATTCCCTGCAGAAAGTATCGGTATTGCCTACAAGCCTGGAAATGTATCGCTGCCGCCGGAAGCTATGTGAGAGTTTTACACGAAAGTGATGGGTCCTAGACAGTTGCAACAAGAAAACAATTCATGTTTATTAGGTCATACGCTCAATAAACCAACATCAAGCATTTATAATGCCTGGTGGTTAAAAAAATTGCCTTCCAAAAGGGCACGGCCACCCTTGTTATTTCCATTATGGAGGGATAAATTACAAATTATTTTCTCTAAGGTCAAATATACCGATAACATAAAACAATGTTCGGAGAATTATTATTTTAGTTTCACCTAGTTTCCAATATTTTGCAAAAAATACAGTTCCAAATCTCGATTTTCAAGAGCTCATATCTCCTTAAATATTTAGTTTGGGTAGAAGGGGCCGTTTCCATTATCAATTTGATTTTTACAAGGTATCACATCACAAAGTTTATCAGTTGAGTTATGCTCCAACTTGCATGTTGCTTGTCTTTATTTTTTTAAATGAAAGTTCGGAAAAATAAAGGCATCGTAGTTGGTGCGTGCATCTAGTTACATACCAAACATACTTCCAGTGTATTTAATTTTAATTTTAGCGAGGACAGGAATTCACAAATATTTATTTCATATTACCGTATATCAGTACGTAGTTTTGATCGGGTGTTTTCCAATTTCCCAGGTAAATTGTTCTAATTCAAACATGATGAGTGACTGAGCGACAGGGGCGGCCTTAACCATTGCGAGGCTCCGGGTGGCAGATCCTTGCCAGGCCCTTGTCCTTTGTGCAAAGTACGTGAATCCAAAGTAGGTATGAGATAAAATAAATAAATGTTGAAATTAAAATATTATATTAGAAGTTAAAAAAAACAAACATAATAACGATACATTATTAATGATGATAAACTAAGGTACATAAATGCCTTAAAGATATACGCAGGGATTTTAAAATGTTGTTTGCGGCTTTTCCTAATACTAAAATCTTTAACTAAAACACAATAATCTAACGAATGAACTACGTCATTTTCAATTGAAAGAATAGCAAGGGCTGAAAGCCGATCTTGTGTCATCGAATTCCTCAAATATGTTTTAATAATTTTTAACGTCGAAAAACTCCTTTCTGCAGACGCAACTGTCACAGGTGTGGTGACAATAATTCTCAAGACTACTTTGATAGTGGGGTACACTTCAGTAAAATTTTTTTCTACTATATATTTCAGCACCGAGATTATGTCATCGTTTCCTTCATGTACACGGATAAACATATTCAGTTCTTCATACAATTCATGTCCATCAATATCAGATGTGTCTCCTACTGTTAGAGATATTTGCAAGTCGCTGCATTGCTTCAAAAGTTCCCAATTACTAATTTCCTGTAATATTTTTATGTTATACATGAAACCAAATATGCTCTCATGATGTTTAAGTGCCTCAAATCTAGGTTGGCAGCTTGCGCGCACATTGTCAACAATGACATAAAAATAGTTTATTTTGAAAATCTCTTCAGCAGGCAATTGAAGGGCTTCATCTTGCCCTTCATATTCAAAATGCGATCTTTTGCATCGCCTTCTCACGACTTTGAACTTTCTGTCAATATCATTTTCCTCAGCTATTTCTCTCGCTGTTACCAAGGATGATTGGAAACCATTTTCCCGATAATTATCAAGCCAATGTGCAAATGCGTCTAGGTGTTGTATAGCCGCATCTAGGTGCATTTTTTCGCTCTGCCACAATTTACTTATGACATTTATCTTTGTGAGAATGTCATACCATACGACGAGAGAAACTACAAATTCGTAGGTTGTTGTTTATTTTTTTATACAATGACATTCACTAACCAACTGGCAATCTGTTGTATTTTCCGCTAAATCCTTTAGTGCATCACATATCTCGCTTAGTTGGTATTTAACGGCATTCGCCGATTCTACCCTGCATTCCCATCTAGTTTCGGAAAGTGGTTTTAGCGATAAGGATTTTACATTTGCTTTTAAAATAGCCCACCTCTGACTCGAGCCGGAAAACAGAGTGTACAGCCTTTGTAGCAAACAAAAAAAAAGATTTTGTCTGAACACAAGACGATGCTGCATCTCCTAGAATGAGGTTCCAGCTGTGACTCTCACAAGGTAAAAAATAAGCAAGTGGATTAATTTCAAGTATACGTTTCTGGACACCACTTTTTTCTTCTCGCATATCGGCTCCATTATCATACCCTTGGCCTCTGCAGTTTTGCAATGATATACTCAGCTGTTCTAGCTCTGTGATTATATAATTAGTCAAACTCTCAGCTGTGGTTTTTTCGACGACTGAAAAGCCAATATAATGTTCTTCAATGTCAGCTGTATTTGTATTAAAAAATCTTATAATAATTGACAGTTGCTCAACCCGAGAAACGTCACGAGTACAATCAAGAATAATCTAGTAATATTTATTCTTTATTATTTTGTCAACAATTTGAGTCTTCACGTGACTTGCCATTAATTGTATGAGCTCATTTTGAATACTTTTTCCAAGATAGTGGTCACTAATCGTCTTGTCTGTTACTTGTTTTAGGTGAAGTCGCAACATTGGATCAAATCGGGCTATTAACTTTAGTAAATCTATAAAGTTGCCGCTAGTCTCACTTGTATCTGAGTCAGATATTAATTTCTCTCTATGACCTCTGAAGGCTAAATTGTCAGATGCTAAAAAATTTACAATTGCAAGCAGTCTTTCTAAAACATCTCTCCAACGCTGCCTTTCTTGTTCAATTTGAGTCTGGGCTATAGAGTCTATAGTGGCACAGTTTTTTTAACCCGTTCTCTAAATTTAACCATTTCAACATACAATCTTTGGGGTGTCGGCTAGATTCATGAGACTTTAGGTAATCACCCAAGTGTTGCCAATCACACACTCCTTCCCTGGATCTAATTCTTGTATTTCCTAGTCCGAACATTCGACACGAAAAGCAGTAAACGGCATCCTTTGTTTGTGAATAAATCATCCAGCGCCTGTAAAGCTTTTCACCATTAGCTAATATTTTGCTGTGATGATATTCGCTGAATCGCCGCCCATGATCATTTACGGGGAAAAAATAAACTTTAACACGGATTGGACCTTTCAATACAATCTCAGTTCGGTCTACATCAGTAATTATTAAGGGTCACAAACCGGGGTCATTTTGAGTATTCAGATTTTCAATTCTGCCAGTCATGGATGTAGACATAGACTCAGATACGTATTCTTGGCTGGATACTGTTGGCGGCGGCGGCGACGGCGGTGGTGTAAGAGACAATGATGTTGTTGACTNGCGGCGGTGTAAGAGACAATGATGTTGTTGACTCATTATTATCCTCGCTATTGTTACTAGGTGGCAGCGGCACCCATGACGATGTTGAAGGAATAATTTCAGCTGGGTTAGGTTTAGAGTGGAATAATATGTTACTTTCAGTCAATAAAGGGTCTTTAGAGGTTTCTGGACCATCACTTTTTATATATTTATGTAATAACCCTCGTAGATTTTCTTCTACCTGCTTTCTTTTGATAACTCTTTTCCTTTTTGAACTACCCGACTCAAATTTTCTACCGGCATCACGATCACGCGAACTAATTTCATAAATCTTGTTTCGCACATAAAACTAATTCAGAAATAATTTAAAAGTAGTTTTACACAGTTTTTTAAAAATAATTCACTCTTTTCTATTTAAGTACTGTTACTGTTAATATGGTAAGATTCACTAAAGCTTAATATCATTTAATGTTTATTTACCTTCTGAAAGATATATGCCGTTGCCGTACAAACAAACGATTATGTAATGCATACAGCTGCGAGCAAAATGAGCGTAAGCATAAGGTGACAAGAGTTGACGAACGAAATGAAACACGGGGATTCCCCGAGCGTAAATCGTAAACACGATGTAAGTAACAAAACCGAGCACTCCAGTTGTTTATCTAATGCGCGAGACGCAATATTAAAATAGTAAAGAATTTTTCAAGTATGTTTTACAGTCAAACAACAAAAATATTACTATCCACTGATAAATTAATATATTTTATATTATTTTTTATACGAATGTAACATTGAATAAATATAAATGAGACATTTTTATTTAGACACTTATTACTATTTACTTTACTATGAATTACTCAACTTAATTTTATTATTGTTACTAAAAGCGAAGGATAAAATAAAAAGTTATGAATATAAACTTTCTTCTACATGAGTTGTTGCGTGAAGCCCCTGCAAGAGCGACGCCCGGGGCTATTGCCCTGCTCGCCCCCCACCACCCTAAGACCAACATTCCTGAGCGACACTTGCCCACACATCATGGAAGCAACTGACTTGAAAACACGCTGTCGGGTGAACCGCTGGCATATTTCGGCTACAAGTTGGGACGTGTGCGTGCCCAACGCGGCATGCTGCTTCACACCCGACTGACACGCTACCAACGCCATTTCCCGCGCGTGGAAAAAGTTTGTTTAGTTTGCAGCACTTGACCACATGGGCTACGTTCTTCTGTTGGCGCGCCACGTCTAGGCGGGTGGACTTGGCTCCCTAGTGCTACGCGGCACTGTTATCGGCACGGCCCGGCGAAATGTTTTCGCTGTTAGCAACGGCCAGGCAATGTACTTCCTATTCAGTAAACATTAGTTTTGAAAGATCTCGCTCTCAGCGCACAACGTTTTGATGAGACTACACTAATTGTATGATTATAGAATATTTAATCTTTTACTTATTGACAATAACTAATGTTTGTTCAGTTTTTGAACTTAGTACAAGCAAAAGAAAATGGTATACTTGAGNCTGTTAAGCTTTTCACCATTAGCTAATATTTTACTGTAATGATATTCGCTGAATCGCCGCCCATTATCATTTACGGGGAAAAAATCAACTTTAACCCGTATTGGACCTTTCAATACAATCTCAGTTCGGTCTAAATCACTCATTATTAAGGGCCACAAACCGGGGTCATTTTGAGGATTCAGATTTTCAATTCTGCCAGTCATGGATGTAGACATAGACTCAGATACGTATTCTTGGCTGGATACTGTTGACGGCGGCGGTGACGGCGGTGGTGTAAGAGACAATGATGTTGTTGACTCATTATTATCCTCGCTATTGTTACTAGGTGGGAGCTGCACCCATGNCAGCGGCACCCATGACGATGTTGAAGGAATAATTTCAGCTGGGTTAGGGTTAGAGTGCAATAATATGTCACTTTCAGTCAATGAAGGGTCTTTAGAGGTTTCTGGACCATCACTTTTTATATATTTATATAAAGACCCACGTCGATTTTCTTCTACCTGCTTTCTTTTGATAGCAATTTTCCTTTTTGAACTACCCGACTCAAATTTTCTACCGGCATCACGATCACGCGAACTCATTTCATAAATCTTGTTTCGCACATAAAACTAATTCAGAAATAATTTAAAAGTAGTTTTACACAGTTTTTTAAAAATAATTCACTCTTTTCTATTTAAGTACTGTTAATATGGTAAGATTCACTAAAGCTTAATATCTTTTAATGTTTATTTACCTTCTGAAAGATATATGCCGTTGCCGTACAAACAAACGATTATGTAATGCATACAGCTGCGAGCAAAATGAGCGTAAGCGTAAGGTGACAAGAGTTGACGAACGAAATGAAACACGGGGATTCCCCGAGCGTAAATCGTAAACACGATGTAAGTAACAAAACCGAGCACTCCAGTTGGTTATCTAATGCGCGAGACGCAATATTAAAATAGTAAAGAATTTTTCAAGTATGTTTTACAGTCAAACAACAAAAATATTACTATCCACTGATAAATTAATATATTTTATATTATTTTTTATACGAATGTCACATTGAATAAATATAAATGAGACATTTTATTTAGACACTTATTACTATTTACTTTACTATGAATTACTCAACTTAATTTTATTATTGTTACTAAAAGCGAAGGATAAAATAAAAAGTTATGAATATAAACTTTTTTCTACATGAGTTGTTGCGTGAGGCCCCTGCAAGAGCGACGCCCGGGGCTATTGCCCTGCTCGCCCCCCACCCCGCTAAGACCAACATTGCTGAGCGACACGTGCCCACACATCATGGAAGCAATTGACTTGAAAACACGCTGCCGGGTGAACCGCTGGCATATTTCGGCTACAAGTTGGGACGTGTGCGTGCCCAACGCGGCATGCTGCTTCACACCCGACTGACACGCTACCAACGCCATTTCCCGCGCGTGGAAAAAGTTTGTTTAGTTTGCAGCACTTGACCACATGGGCTACGTTCTTCTGTTGGCGCGCCACGTCTAGGCGGGTGGACTTGGCTCCCTAGTGCTACGCGGCACTGTTATCGGCACGGCCCGGCGAAATGTTTTCGCTGTTAGCAACGGCCAGGCAATGTACTTCCTATTCAGTAAACATTAGTTTTGAAAGATCTCGCTCACAGCGCACAACGTTTTGATGAGACTACACTAATTGTATGATTTTAGAATATTTAATGTTTTACTTATTGACAATAACTAATGTTTGTTCAGTTTTTGAACTTAGTACAAGCAAAAGAAAATGGTATACTTGAGATTAAGCATATGTGTTTTAAGCCGAGATAACTGTACAAAGGCGAAGAAAGAAATATAGTATAATTGAATACAACATTTGTACAAACTGTATAAATAGAAAATCAACTGCAGATATAAATAACACACTATAAAAGTACAGAACAAAAAAAAAAACAATTCAGTAAAGGTAAACCAACAGACAGTAATAAANTGTACAAACTGTATAAATAGAAAATCAACTGCAGATATAAATAACACACTATAAAAGTACAGAACAAAAAAAAAAAACAATTCAGTAAAGGTAAACCAACAGACAGTAATAAACAGATATTTATGTGCAAATATTTACTGGTCCACCTTTTGAAAACACCCAATTTCGTGCATTCATAAGTTATTGTTCGTTTTGATTTAAAATTTTCTGAATTATTGATAAAATTACTACTATAAAAATAGAATTTATGAACTACATTTTACCTTACACTATAGGTAACATAAAACGTTAAAAATATTGTTGTAACTGCCGTTTTCATATTCTAAACATAATTAGCCTCCGACCACTATTCAACCCATTTCTTCGGTAAAATGTAATTTATAAATTCCCAAATTATTTTATACTGTCACAGTGGAACTGCTAGAACAGAGTCGGCACTACATTCTGATGTTATGTCATTTTTCAGCAGTAGTTCCAGCGCTGTCATGACATAGATGAATTATGGACTCTTCTAAAATATTTCCCATGGTCCAGTAACTCTTCCAGTATTCTTCTTAGATCGTACATGCTGACTATCTTCCCAGTCGGTACTTGTAACTGGACGCAAATCCTCTGTCATTTGCCCCAGTTACGTAGTGACAGCTCTCCGCAGGTATTGTTCTCCCGAATCAAACACTTTATTTTAGCCCATGACAGTTCGATCGCATTTAATTCATACATACTGTATATAAGAGGCAGTCGTGTGACTCTATAACCGTATATATCAAATATGTTTTCTACCCTGAGTGTTTTCCATTAACTTGATGTTCTACCATAAAAATATTTAGTTTTAGGTCAAAATTTGCCATATGAATATGTGTATATTAGATGTTCATGAAAAAGTAAATTCCAAACTTATCGCTTGACTCCGTTTTGGCGGAGGTTCGCTTTTCATTAAAGTTCGGTTTCATTAAAAGCAATTGTTAAGTATTATAGTAAATCTGTTAATATATACACGTTAGTGTGTGTAAGTAGTACAGGGAATATACGATTTAAGGTAAAAAACTGCAATAGAAATATTTATCCTATGCAGAAAAATGTGCTGAATAACATATCAAAAGTTTGCACCATTTTAAACCGGTAACTAGCGGCCATCTTGAAAAAAATTGCAGCAAGTTGAATTTTTTTCCACTTTTCTCGTAAATGGTCACCCGTACATACATTTTACAAAAATACAAAAATAAAGATCTTATAGCCCCTTCACGGTTTCTCCGGATTTTTTGAAACGAACCTTTGAAAAATCACACTAAGAGTAACATGCCAAACTGTGTTTTAAATAATTTGTATAACACAAACATATAACACTGTGATTAACTTTAAAGTATGTACTCTTGACTAAAAGAACTTAATTTTAGAATCTTATATAACTTGTAATATTTATTTCGTATTAAATACGAATTAAAAACAGTGTTAGCAGCGCTGTGTTGGAAAAGGCTTGTAAGAAATAATTCACAGATAAAATATTGTTTTAACCTAGTTTTTTGGTAAGTAATTTGTAAATTAAACGTTGCCTATTGATATTTAAAATTTTTTTTTAGATAGAACTGAAGAAAACATATTTAATAATAATATGCACGGCACAATGGTATCGCTACTGACCTACATTAACTAAGTCTCGAGAGTGTGAAGACGTAAAGGGAGTATGCTGGCCTAGGAGATGTGATCACGTGACGACCTTCATTCTGACACATCGCACAAGAATGCAGCGAGCCTCTGACTGTCTCTCTCTCTCTATCTCTCTCTCTCTCCCTCCTCTGTATCGCTTGCATGTAGCAGCAATCAAAACACTCACGTCATTTTAATATGATTTCAATACGAGTGGAAATATTACACAAATACTTGCAACAAAAACTTGTAAGAAAATTAAATTCAATATATAAATACATAGTATTTGCACATCACATGAAATAATATATTTAGCAATATATAAAATAAAAATATTATATTAACAAAACACGTGGGAGAAAATATTTTACATGATAAATACATTTACTAAAAAAATTCAAAAGATCAGCGAACAACAAAAAAAATATGAGATAGTTAAACATATCGACATTTAATTGTACATAATAATGATTTTTTTACACATGGCATGAAAACAACTTTTTACCATCAAAACTTTTAATCACTCATGTCAATATNGAACAACAAAAAAAATATGAGATAGTTAAACATATCGACATTTAATTGTACATAATAATGATTTTTTTACACATGGCATGAAAACAACTTTTTACCATCAAAACTTTTAATCACTCATGTCAATATTTTTTTATTCTGTAGAACGTGTGTGTTTCGTGAACTAAAAAAATTACTATTTGAATGAGAGGTTTTTATCACCTGGGTTTCTCTAAAGATAGCGTAATGCTCATATGCACACGCACACATGAGCACCTCTGGCCATGGGTCCGGTGGCTTCTTGACCTCCAAACTGTGCCAAGCGTAATTACATCTTTCAGAGCAAACTTTAAAAAGTTTATCATTTTTAATTTCACGATTAAATTCGCAATTTTCCCTGTCGTACTTGCTTGAACGTCGTTCGTCAACACTTTCTTTTTTCATATTTCCGATGTTTGTGGGAAATTTTGTTTGTGAATGCCACAAATGAACTTCACACTCGTCAGTNTTTCTTTTTTCATATTTCCGATGTTTGTGGGAAATTTTGTTTGTGAATGCCACAAATGAACTTCACACTCGTCAGTGTCACAATCTTGCACTGATAATTCAAGAGTCTTAGCATCGAAGACGCTTCTTCCAAGGAGGAAATGAACATTTTCATCACACCGCTCCACAGTTGCGGTAACAGCCTGCTGGTCCGTCTAGGTTACACCGTGCAGTAGAGGATATGTACTTGTATATTTTTTTCTCGGGAATGAACTTATCATCATGACACCTTCCACCATTGCAAGGAAACTTGATGGAAGGTCTAGCTAGGCCTCGAGCCTAGGTGCACTTCGCATGCAAAAGGCGTGCAGGAGGAGGCCGAGTTCTGAAAATCTTACCTTTTAACAACATGGTTATGTCCATCACATTTCTCCTGCCNGGCGTGCAGGAGGAGGCCGAGTTCTGAAAATCTTACCTTTTAACAACATGGTTATGTCCATCACATTTCTCCTGCCATTTGCACACATACTTCATTTTAATTTTTCGGAAAAGTTTGTACACTACACTTTAGTACATTCTTGCCTGGCATACGTGGACATCACGATTTTGTTTTACCAACTCCTCCAGCAAACAAGGAAGCGTAGAGTTAGGGCATCAATTGCAAATGTAACAGTAACTTCGATTCGTAGCAGCATAGCCAGTGAATTGTACCGTNGCGTAGAGTTAGGGCATCAATTGCAAATGTAACAGTAACTTCGATTCGTAGCAGCATAGCCAGTGAATTGTACCGTCACAAAATTGAATTTTCAGAACGCCTCAAGCATTTTGAAAACTTGCGTGTCGGTACCCACAATTCAGTTCACTCTACTTGCTTATGTCTTCTGACCTGAATGGAGAAACTTCGGCGACGGGCAATTCCATTTCTTCTTCGATATAACTGTATTATAAGTCGGAGCTGATAGGGCTGTCTGTGAAGCTGGGAGATAATAAGCTGTAGGACGTTCTGGATGATGGGGGCTGGTACGGGTTGCCTGATGGTTGCGGGTTCGTGCTAGTAGACGGAATTGACGAAGTNTACCAACTCCTCCAGAGAACAAGGAAGCGTAGTCAAGACACAATTTGTAAACGTAACAGTTTTTATATTCGCACGTTAAGGTTTCCCGCAAATAACAATCTTCGAAATCATCGTAGCAGCATAACCAGTGAATTGTACAGTCACAAAACTGAATTTGCAGAACGTCTCGAGCATCTTGAAAACTTACGCGTCGGTACCCACAATTCAGTTTACTCTACTTGCTCATGTCTTCTGACCTGAATGGAGAAACTTCGGCGACGGGCACTTCCATTTCTTCTTCGATATCACCGTATTCGAAGTCGGAGCTGATGGGGTTCTCTGCAAAGTTGGGAGAGAATAAGCTGTAGGACGTTCTGGCTGATGGGGGCTGGTACGAACTGCCTGATGGTTGCGGGTTCGTGCTAGTAGACGGCATTGACGAAGTTGCTCCTAGTGCCAATATCGTGCGGATGAGCTGAAGAATGTTATCACAATTTTATTTTGCGATGCTATTGCTGTTGTTTTTTCTTCATCGCTTGACAACATGGTTATCGTAAATTGAACAGTGTTTTGAAACCCTGCATGCTTCGAAATGGTCACTGAGATTTCCTCTTAAAATAGCGAAAAAGAAACGACAGCGAGGAAAATGACTGCTTTCCCGAAGGGGCTTGGAGTGCGTCGTATATACAGTTTTTAAGGGTAAAAAAAGTACTCCACCCTTGTGATATAAGTAGGCCGCCGATTGTTCGGAACGAAGGTTTCCGTAAACACCTAAGTAATTAGCCAATGAGAAATATTGGCGGGGCAATAAAATATATTGGCCAATTAGCCAATCAGAATCAGGGGTGGGGCAATTAGTCAATTAAATATATAGAAAGGGAGGAGTGGAGGGGGTCAGTATTCTGCTGGGTGCGGTTCTGGGGACAGTCAGTACCAGCAACGTAAAACAAATGACAAACGAAAAAACTAAGATGGTTCGAACGAAGGCGAGAGATACATTCAAGTAATGTATAAACAAATGACAAACGAAAAAATCAAGATGGCGGACGGTGACTGTGACGCCTACCAAGATGGCAGACTGTACAAACCAAGATGGTGGACGGCTGCACCTACCAATATGGCGGACGGCTGCACCTACAAATGTGGCAGACTGCACCGACCAAAATGGTGGACGGCTGCATCTACCACGATGGTGGACGGTGGTTGTGATGCCTACCAAGAAGGTGGACTGCACCTACCAAGATTGTGGAATGAGTATGGGTGGAGGGGATGTGGGGACGTCCGGAAATTGACGTTTTTTTAAATAAATTTTAAAATAAGTTTTTTTAATATAGTTTTTTAAAAATGTTTTGAATTTTTTGTATTTTGGGGTCAAATGTCAAGGTCACATGAATCCAATATAGCGGGAAATATGGCCACCGGGGGATCGGAATGACATAGCATGAACAGCTCCGACGCTCCGACCCCCCTCCCCCTCCCAAGCCCATGGAACCAAAGTTCCCATATCATTCTACTGCCATATCTCAGGGACCAATGAACCGATTTCCACCAAATTCTTTGCACAAGTAGCGATGCGGAAGCCTATGTAAACCAGCATTTCGAAAGTGGCTTAGTCACTTATTTTCAAAATTATGTACCTGTAAATATTTTAGGTTAGTAAACCTTATCATTCGAAACATTCGAGTGATAGAATCAGAAGTTGATGCTCCAAATTCAACCTTCGTGTTGCAGTTGATTGCACCCCAAATTATGGTACCATGATTTCTGGGTTCGATACCAGGTTAAGGCACGTGTGTGTGTTTGTAATTGTCTCACGACTGTTGCATATGTTTCTAGTTTCATCCCTAATGATATTGCTTTCAACGAGACGTCAAGTCGTACCTACCTACTCAGCTTTTAAAAACATATTTAGAAATAAATTGCACCCTTGCTGAAGAAAGTAGGCTAGTTTATTATATTAGTAACTTCTTGTTTATTAATGCATTAGCATTAAACTCTTTTTAAAATAATATTATAACTTATAATAATCGTTTGTTTAACCTATCCATGCTGAAAAATCTGCTATCGTCAAAGGTTAACGAAATATTTTAAATTGAAAATTATAGTTAGTCCATTTTGCAGCCCAATGAAAATTAATCTTTGGGAAACAATCTTTGGATAAGAATGAAACTGGTTACAAAATAAATATATTCATGCAACATTTTCTGAATCGTCGTCATCCATAAGTTAGAAATCAAGCTCTTCACTATCAGTTTTACTACTTGGTGATGTCTGACTATAAGATTTCTTGCTGCTGAAACATCTCCATGATGAAATCCAACTTTTTGTCCTGACTCCATGCTTCCCCAAAGTGCAGTTTTAGGAGCATCTTGAGGTTCCAGAAGTTTGTTTTGCGTAAAGGTCAGTTTCTTTGGAATCAGAGCAGGGATGACATCTTTATGGAAATGTTTATCTCTTTCAATAAGTGTCTTAAGCTATCCACATTCGAAGTGGTAAATTGCTCCCGGCTCTCCCTGCACAAGGTATGACTTATTGTTTGCTATTTTGGTGAAAACGAATTTTTTAGCTTCTTTAAATTGGAAATTATATATTTCCGGATTCTTGATGACATCCCTGACGAGCTGCTTCCATTATCTTACTTCACAGACTTCCGCTACCAAAGAAATTACCTTCGTTATTAGATAGATGATGTTGATTCAGACAGTTATGTTGTCGATCACACTTCCTAGTTTCTCAATGTTTCCGAAAACTCTGTCGAGGGGAACGAAGGAATGACCGACGATCGGTACCACATTTCCGAAAGGAGCAATGTACCAACATTTCAATCATCGTCGTATTTTAATTCCGACCACCACGTCCATCCAAAAAGAGTCGTATTTTGGTGATACATATGAAATCCGCGTGGAATAGATGGTGATGTAATGTAGACGTGACTTCGTTGGAGACTTTGGCGAAATCTCTCTACAACCAAACTTACGACGTGATATTTCCTGTGGTCTGTACCCTTGCAGATCAACATTGGTAAATGGCAAAGTTGTAAAAGTACACCTATCAATAATAATAAGCGTATTTATGCAACAATTGTGAAGTAATGATGTTTCTGGCAGTAGTAGCTCAGCATAATTTCACCATCGTTGTCATCCTTCAATTTTTCATAAAAGGCTTTGCTTCCAATTTTCTGAGCTCTACGATGATGCCGTAAAGCTGCCTTCCCCACTTGTCGATTTTCTGAAGCATTAAATTAATCTCGCTTTCGAGAGGTGAGCATGTATATAGCATGTGTTAACATCGGATGCTCGAAATCCAATATTACAATCCTCACAAAATATTGCTCGGTAGTAACAATACGTGACCTTCAAACCAGAATGTGTCTCGCGGAACATGTCCCACATTTTCATTACACTTAGCTTGCTGCTCAAATATGGCCGATCATGCATTTCCCCCCTGGAATAATGAATCTCGATGGTTAAACGGCATCTTACCTCTCTTCATTAAGTTTCGATCACCCTATTTAACCCCCCCCCCTCCTGCTTGTTTCTTTTGATTGCGTACCGTACTGCAAAATATGCTGGCAGAACCTGTTAACTTTTAATTTTCTTTACCTACCTGAAGAATTACCATAAATGTCGCCCGGTACACTCTAAGATCGATTACAACGCTCATCTGTAGTTTTGGAAGTTCAANTTTTTTTTTTTTTTTTTTTTTTCGTAATAGTCGGGTGTGCCTGGTACACCATGAGAGGATTCAGAGACGTGCTGCAAAATGCGGTTATTTTACCACTGGCGGTGACTTTATTCGTAAAAGCTATGATGGATGCACGGTATATATTGCATTGACAGTTCATTGCATCACAGTAACCCTGGGGGATGTTTGCAGTCGGCTAACGAAGGAAAGAAAGCCCTTTGCCTGGTAGCTACCACAGAAGGAACTAATCGGGATTTAGTCTGGAGTTAAAGTAAATTTTTGAACAATGGTAACCATACATCTGTAAGCTCTAAAGTTACTTAAAATACAACGAAAAATTCATTAAGGGGGCAGTTTTTCATTATCACATACAACCTCGAACATTATGCGCCAAGGGATGAACTTAAATGTTTGTCTATTTGATATTGGCTAATTGATGTTACATTTTTGGAGGCAACGATTCCCTAAAATGACAAATTAATTAAACTATCAATATTTTCAATTATTGAAATTACGATATCAACATTATTCAGGGATGTCAATTTTAATTAAGCAAGACGGAATAATTTAAATTAATTCTTAGTACCGTGAGTGGAAATACAATGCAGGTTTGGGGAGGTTATCAAAAGATTGTTACTCAAAAATGCGCTTTGGTAGGATATGAGACAGATAAAATAATTAATTCGTAATACTATACTTATCCTTGTTTCTTTTTTATATTCCTTTTACACGGAGCCAACCGTCTCTTCAGTTTCCTGGTATTCGATGAGCTCACAACTTTTCCGTCTTCGTAACTAAATGACTTGAAAATCATTCCCTTTTGGGGTATTTTCACTCCCCATAACCACATTTATTTGATTAACAGCCGTGCCACTCATTTGAAATCATCACTAACAGAATAACTAATATCAAACCATCAAACTATAGCTCAGATATCACTACCACGAAATACCACGCCAAACATGTAGTGTTTACGAACAGATATAATCGTAGTTTTTCTCATATTTTTCACTGCGCCGGTGTGTTGATAAAAACAAATGAATTCCTCCGGTACTGCCAACCTACGCTTTTCCAGAAAACTAATTTTTTTTCTTCTAAAAACAGAACATCGAGTACAGCAATGTAATTAGAAAGACCACTTTGCACCAGTGACATTTTCAGTGGCCATGTTTCCATTGCAACTTGGTCCGTTTTTCAATCACAAAGCAGTTGGTACATTTTGCATCCTGAGCCAGTACACACTCAGCCCGTTTTGCAGCCAAGTACGTTTTAATTACATCACTCGAAAGGGCTTTAAGCTGTTTACGCTTCCCCGCGTACATTCCCATTTACAGCAACTGATAGAAACTGCCTAGTGGTGCTACAAACATAATTGTTTAACTTCGGTCATTTGGCTCGCTTTGCAAATGGGTGACTCACTTTCATGTTAACAGAAGTATAAAATGCCTGTGATCATATTTAGGAAACAAATACGTAGGGAGATTTTTCAAAAGTTTAATTCAAAAAGAATGGATATACTGCTAATAGACTACAGTTATTCCACCAGTGGAGATAAGAGGATCTCGAACGTGCTGCGAGGACAGAGTGGCCATTGTTGTCGACGACATCCAACCTTGCAGTATGCCGAGACGTAGAGAGCAGNTTTTCACTGCGCCGGTGTGTTGATAAAAACAAATGAATTCCTCCGGTACTGCCAACCTACGCTTTTCCAGAAAACCAATTTTTTTTTCTTCTAAAAACAGAACATCGAGTACAGCAATGTAATTAGAAAGACCACTTTGCACCAGTGACATTTTCAGTGGCCATGTTTCCATTGCAACTTGGTCCGTTTTTCAATTACAAAGCAGTTGGTCCATTTTGCATCCTGAGCCAGTACACACTCAGCCCGTTTTGCAGCCAAGTACGTTTTAATTACATCACTCGAAAGGGCTTTAAGCTGTTTACGCATCCCCGCGTACATTCCCATTTACAGCAACTGATAGAAACTGCCTAGTCGTGCTACAAACATAATTGTTTAACTTCGGTCATTTGGCTCGCTTTGCAAATGGGTGACTCACTTTCATGTTAACAGAAGTATAAAATGCCTGTGATCATATTTAGGAAACAAATACGTAGGGAGATTTTTCAAAAGTTTAATTAAAAAAGAATGGATATACTGCTAATAGACTACAGTTATTCCACCAGTGGAGATAAGAGGATCCTAACGTGCTGCGAGGACAGAGTGGCCATTGTTGTCGACGACATCCAACCTTGCAGTATGCCGAGACGTAGAGAGCAGNAACGTGCTGCGAGGACAGAGTGGCCATTGTTGTCGACGACATCCAACCTTGCAGTATGCCGAGACGTAGAGAGCAGGCAGCTATAGTTTGTTCGCGGTTACTTCGCACTTTTTCAATCAAACCTTTGAAAATTCACCCCATATATGGCTTGGTTAGTGGTTTCTCAGATATGTTATTTATCACAAACCTTTTATACTTCTGTTGACATAAAAGTATCTTTATTTTTATTCACTATGAACATTTACTCGTATTTTACCTACAAATTAGAATAATTAATTTGTAATAAATATTAATAAAAACAGGGAGAAAATAGGTATGCTGGTAATGCCTAGTAATAAATAGTTATTATGTAAAATATTATTAAACTGAGCGCGCACAAATAAGTTGCTATGTTCCTTCGGTATATTTTTCTAGACTTCGTTAAGCTTTGTTTGCATGAGGTGGAGGAATAGTCTGAAGGTAGAACTTAAGTAGGGCTTCAGAGAAGTTGGAAGTAACCTTCAATGAACTATAATCAACATTTGAATGAATTAGAACGAGAACGTGTAGTGGGGTTTCACGAGGCCGGTTGGGCGGTTCGACTAACCTCTCTTGTGGGCAGTACCGTGAACCTTATATATACGGGGGATGGACAAAATAATATGAACACCATGCAATATAGTACATTTTGTTGCATGTTGGCAACACTGCTTCCGTGTACATAATGCGACGCGTATGTATTGCACAGTTTACGTGCCAAGTCTTGTAGGTTATATTTCAGTGTATTATACGCCGTGTTCTGCAACGGTTAAAACAAGCGATCGGTGAAATGTGTGATCTCTCAGACTTCGAAAGAGGACAAATCGTTGGTGCTCGGTTAGCGGGAGCGTCTGTGACGAAAACAGCTGAATTGTTTAACATTTAACGAACNACGAAAACAGCTGAATTGTTTAACATTTAACGAACGACAGTATCCACGGTAATGACAGCATACACAAAACATGGTAAAACATCATCGTCGAAGAGGAATAGTGGGCGAAACCCAAAGTTAACTGACAGAGACCGACGAACATTAAAAAGGAATTGTGGCCAGACAACATAAAATTACCGCGTCAAAAGTGACAGCTGAACTCAACACTCACTTGAGTAATTCTGTTTCGCTAAAAACAGTACGGCGGGAGCTGCAAAAAGCTAACATTCATGGAAGGGCTGCAATTGCGAAATCCTTTATAACGGAAGCCAACGCTAAGCTGCGAAAGAAATAGTGCACGANGAAACCCAAAGTTAACTGACAGAGACCGACGAACATTAAAAAGGAATTGTGGCCAGACAACATAAAATTACCGCGGCAAAAGTGACAGCAGAACTCAACACTCACTTGAGTAATACTGTNGTGGCCAGACAACATAAAATTACCGCGGCAAAAGTGACAGCAGAACTCAACACTCACTTGAGTAATACTGTTTCGCTAAAAACAGTACGGCGGGAGCTCCAAAAAGCTAAAATTCATGGAAGGGCTGCAATTGCGAAATCCTTTATAACGGAAGCCAACGCTAAGCTGCGAAAGAAATAGTGCACGATAATAAAACCTGGACACTTGATTATTGGAAGAATGTGGTATGGTCCGGTGAATCATCATTTACATTGTTTCCTACAAACGGCTGGGTTTATTTATGGAGAACCCCAAAAGAAGCCTACGATCCGGACTGCCTACAGTCAAGCATGGGGGATGTTCCGTTATGATTTGGGCGGCTATATCGTGGTATTCAGCTGGTCCTCTCATTCACATCACTGGCCGGATTACTGCGAATAAATATCTCGACATCCTCAATGATGAAGTTCTTACTATGACTAGCATATTGCTGCCAAACACTGCCTTATTCCAAGATGATAATGCACCCATACACACAGCCAAAAAGGTTCATTCTTGGTTTGAGGAGCATCAGAATATCATCAAACAATCGCCAGACTTCAACATAATTGAACCGTTATGGGGAGTTGTAGAGCAGAGAGTGAGGAGCAGATTTCCATCTGCAACATCATTGAAGCAATTGGTGGATGTTTTGGTACAAGAATGGGACAACATTCCGTTGGAAACTATTCAGACACTCTACGAATCTATTCCGCGAAGAATTGCAGTTGTTCTAAAAGCAAATGGTGGCCCAACACCTTATTAATAAATAAATATTGTGTATATGTCAGGTGTTCATATTATTTTGTCCATCCCCTGTAGTTGTATCGGGTCACGTGGAAACGCGAAGGCCATTCATCGCGTAGGTAAGGTTGCGACTTGATGCATAGAACTACAGCACGTAAATGCGCGCACCCATTGAGGCGTGGCGAGTGGTAAAGAAGTTTTGCGAGAAGCGTCGTTTGGCTACTGTCCGCCTACTAGAACAACGCTGAGCGTGTCGAGGGGACGTGTGGCGTGGGAGAGTTCTCTTTACTCCACAGTCAGTACAATACAGATCACTTTCTATGTGCTATTATTTGTCATTTAATTAGAAAATTTAAATTTATTTGTGTAGACTTATTTCCAATATGGAGGAAGAAGAAAAGTCGAAACGAGAAGTATGAGTTCACGGCGTAAATCAAGAGACGGGTATATTTTAGAAATGCCATCACCTATTTCCGTATTAGCAAAATTGCAGGTAAATATTTTTTAAATATTTCCACATGTAAGAAGAAAGGTTTATGAATTTCTTGGCTTACTGCAGCCATTAATCGCCCAATAGGCACAATACCAATTCGCTTATACCTTTAATATAATAATTTATACATATGAGTGTAGTGATATAAAACAAATTAATATAAAGCACTACAATACATAAAATAAAAGAGATATAAAAGGGAATATAGCAAAAATACATAATTTGTAATCATAAATACACAGTGAATGTTGACAAAAATGTCCAGATAGTGGCGTCCAACGCCAGGTAAAACGCGAGCANTTTTAGAAATGCCATCACCTATTTCCGTATTAGCAAAATTGCAGGTAAATATTTTTTAAATATTTCCACATGTAAAAAGAAAGGTTTATGAATGTCTTAGCTTACTGCAGCCATTAATCGCCCAATAGGCATAATACCAATTCGCTTATACCTTTAATATAATAATTTATACATATGAGTGTAGTGATATAAAACAAATTAATATAAAGCACTACAATACATAAAATAAAAGAGATATAAAAGGGAATATAGCAAAAATACATAATGTGTAATCATAAATACACAGTGAATGTTGACAAAAATGTCCAGATAGTGGCGTCCAACGCCAGGTAAAACGCGAGCANTGTAATCATAAATACACAGTGAATGTTGACAAAAATGTCCAGATAGTGGCGTCCAACGCCAGGTAAAACGCGAGCATGGGCTATGTTTTTCGTTCAAGGAAATTGGCCCGATAAATCGTTGAAGTGCCCGAGGTGTGACGAAGTTGAAATATTTAACGTTTCCCTGCCGTTGGCTTCGTCTGCCGACCGTCCTCTGACGCGCGACGAAGGTAAACGAGAAGACGCGATGTCGCCTATGGTTGCTCTGAAAACTCCTCGGGCGACAGTGCGTCGCCACGTCACGCCACTCTGCAATGGGCGGGATCTCATGCAACTATAGGCTATTCACGGTAAAGTGAACACATTTGAAAACCCTCTCATTTGGAATTGCCAATAAATATGTTTTAATTTAGTCTTAGACGTTAACTTCCGAGTGCGGTGGAATATGCACACTGTGGTTATTACTTACATAGCAATATATATTTAAAAAAGGTGGCTTAAGGATAAAAAATGGCTGAACGGAGAAAGTAACTAGGGCCTCAAAAATGTTCTCATTTTACCGGGAACAGCCTATACATACATGCAAGTTTCCCTGATGGAAGAAATTCGCTTTGACGCGCCACAGTTGGTGATCTTGCATATCCTATCGACTGTCAGTTAGATAGAAATTTAATCAAACAATTTTTCATTAGAAATTTATACATTTTTATAATGCTCTATTTATGTTTATGGCTCCCATGTTAATGTTTTTTGTAAATTTTTCATTTCTGTTAANATACATTTTTATAATGCTCTATTTATGTTTATGGCTCCCATGTTAATGTTTTTTGTAAATTTTTCATTTCTGTTAGATTATTTTTATGATAATTTAATCCTATTTGTTGTAAAAAGATAAACATTTTTGTGAGTTATTAATACGGAACTTTTAACAAACTTGTTGTCTGCGTCATGGGTTCGAAATTTATTTATATCCATTAAATTCCGCATGAATGCACAATTCACACAGTGAGAACACCCGATTTTCACAGTATCGCAGACAACAGGCCACAGACATGTCTCTTCGCCACCAATGGCTAATTACTCGCCTGTGTCCTTCATTACTAACTTTTATTCTACCACTTGGGCATGTGTGACATTAGTCGTTCCGACTGTATATGAACATGCCGGAACAAATATAATTTGTCATTCACCTACTGGCGTATCAGTCGACTTGGTGGCCGCTGAGAATTTCTTCCATGCTCAATACATATTTCTTTATTTGCCTCAATAAAATTCACTCTCTCAACTCTTCCATATCGAATACTGTTGAACTATAAAATCAGTTTTTTTTCACGTGATCTTGAACATTGTTTTTAAAGTAGGAAATAATTTTTTAATAGAGCACAAATGAAAGCTTATTATTGAATGTTCTGCACATTCAATAATATTCTNAAAGTAGGAAATAATTTTTTAATAGAGCACAAATGAAAGCTTATTATTGAATGTTCTGCACATTCAATAATATTCTTTCATTTTTATTATATGCATTTATAATTAAAATAATATTTCTCTAATTCTTTAATCTTTTAATTACACGAAGTAAATGCGAAATAGAAACGCAATTAAAACTTTCAGACGGTTAAGTGAATCTACTGTACAAGTACAAATTTTGATGGTATGAAGACGTTGATGAATTGTACTTATTGCGATAGTGTAGAAGCTTCTGAGGGATTTTCTTCTATTTGCTCATAATACTAACTAATATTATAAATGCGAAAGTGTTATTATTTGTTTGTTTGTTTGTCCTTCTTTCACGTCCCAACGGAGAAACGGATCGACGTGATTTTTTGTACACAGATAGTTGGAGGACCGGGAAGTAACACAGGCTACTTTTTATACCGAAGCAATATCTCATTCCCTCAGGAAAAAGTTTTTAGTAAAAATAGCGCTCGGGGTACAATGCTGCGTCAATGTAAGTTGTTAGTGTGGGACGAAAGCACNAGTAAAAATAGCGCTCGGGGTACAATGCTGCGTCAATGTAAGTTGTTAGTGTGGGACGAAAGCACAATGTCACACGAAAAAGCCATAGAGGCCCTAAAACGAACTCTACAGGATATACGAAACAATACAGACATTATGGGAGGAATGGTTGTATTACTGGCTGGTGACTTCCGCAAAACTCTACCGGTGATTCAGAGGGGCACACCTGCAGATTAAATCAAAGCCTGTCTGAAGTCGTCAAGCTTACGAACAAATGTCAAGAAATTCATCTTGACGACAAATATGAGAGTGCACCTCTACAATGACTTTGATACAGGACATTATGCTGATGCACTATTAAAAATTGGAGATGGGTGGTTAGAAATAGATGCCGAGGGCTGTGTGTCACTAACAGGGAATTTTAGTTATTTGGTGCAGAGTGATACGGAACTGATTGCTAGCGTGTACCCATATCTACAAAGAAATATAAATGACGACCAGTGGCTATGTAAAAGAGCGATTCTAGCACCGCAAAATTATCGTTAGTGCTCTGTTCTGTGTTTATGATCAGTGTCTGTCTACTAACAAATACCGTAATTTCGCCCTAAAAGATTGTTACTATAACGCCGCGAGCGAAGCCACGGTTGGTGGCGGATGTTCTTCTTGATTGTTGAAGGAGGGGG